>RJVU01007007.1:3027227-3043455 GCA_003731715.1 Anabarilius grahami
GCCCTCTTTCACATGATGTAATATAAGTCTCTGGTCTGGTCAAGTTTCAGTTTAAAATACCCCACAAATTTGCCCCTATTTGGGGGTGAGCAAAAACACGCCTTTTACTATATTACTATATTGCTGGCTAAAAAAATAAATCCAAAATTGGTTGAAAAAAATGGCTGGGTGAAAACAACCCAATCCCTGGTTTTGTCCATATTTAACCCTGCAGTTTTTAGAGTGTAGTGAATGGATTGATTGCTGTATTAAGTTATTAAATAATGAAAACAGTGACCCTGTAGTAGAAAGCAGATGTTGCATCAGTCTGGTGTGTGTTTACCCTTTCTTCTTTTGTATGGAGGCCCAATAGTGTGCAACACAATGGCATTTAAAAAGAAAACATAAGAACACAGTGGAATCAAGCCACATCACAACAGAAATCCTCCCACGCACAAGTGTACTTAACGAATTACCACAATGATAATTCAGCTACTTATTCATTAGTTACTTATTGATATGTGAACCTCCCTTTAAATAAAACAGTCCTTTATTAGGTCATCCGTATCTATGGCGCTTGGTGAATTAAATGCTGTTAGAGTAGAATGAGCCGAGTCCGAATTTTTCCATTTCCTGTGAGGGAGTGTTAAATCCAGCAAATGGGTTTAATGCAGGGTCTAATGATCAGGGGCATCATGTACCTACTTATTTATCTATTTATTTATTCTTAGAAGTTCTATCACTTCTTCCTAAGTCTAGTGGTGTAATTTTTAAAGTATGCATGGGGGCTGGGTTAAAATCCTGATATAAATTTTTATAATGAACCAAGCAAAACTGCACCTGTGACACAGATTCCCTAGCATATGCTGAGTTTGACTGGTCTGCAAAAATAATTTTCACAAAAGTCTGATATTTAAATGGAGATACTTATGGCCCTAATGAATTCCAAAGGTGAAACAGTTTTTACTGAACTAATAATTTTTATGAACCTTGAAATAGGGTAAGACTGAAAATATCAATTTCTCGATTTTATTTGATTCCAATTTTGATGAACGGTTATTTTTTGATGAACCGTTATTCTTAAACCCCAAGTAGCACACTCAGATTATTCATGACTTTTGTAGGGGGTGGGCTGGGAGAATTTATTTTAGATGTATTTTTTCATAAAGCACAAACTAATGTACATTCAGTATACATGAGTATAAACTGTAATCTTTTAGTGGTGGTTTGACCTTCAATGCACATGAATCCTGACAGGCCTGTAATGCTCATGGAGGGCTGGAAAACTTGTTGAAATGTGTGTTGTTTGACAACACTGACTGTGGCCTGTTTATAACGACCATCTGAATATGTCAGCATTTATTTTGATCAACTGAGGAGCTATTGCATCACTGCAGTGTGTGTGTGTGTGTGTGTGTGTGTGTGTGTGTGTTTACAGCATTTCACACACTTAATGAATTAATCTCCAAAGCAATAATACATGCAGAAAATAAATCACATCATGAGTTTTCACATCATTTATTTCATCAGTAAGAGTAAACAAACTGAACAAAGACATGTCACTGTATATGACAGATCAAACCATGTGACTACCTTGAGAAAGGCCCACCCACAGTGTCATTTGCAAAGTCCATTGTGAGAGTTGAAAATTATTTTCCTGTTTAATATAAATATACTGGAAAAAAAACTGACCAGGCTCTAATAAGTTTTTAGCTGACAACATTTCCATAGTCAGACGTGTGACAGTGACCACAATTTTCACTAATTCAGGAGTGTGTTTGTTAGGATCTGTTAAATCTTATTAAGTTTTTACCAGAAAAAAGACACCCAGGTCATAATCTGGCTTGATTACTGTTGTGCAACTAAAGGAATATTTCTCAAAATAAAATAGAATAAAATAAAAATTCTATATTTATTTTTTCACCCTCATATTCTTCCAAAGTAGAAGTAGGAGAGTGTTTTCCATGCAATCACGAAAAAAGAAAAAGAAAAAAAAAAGCAGAATAAAGCACCATAACAGTATCATAAAAGTGGTCCACTTTGTGCTATATGATGGCTTTATGTGAGTTTCATGAGAGCAGTACAGATGTTCCATTCATGATTAATCATTGTTTTAAGTCAGGGGTTTTCAGTTAAATGATCTGAATGATTTGTTTGCAAATTGGTCTGATCTGGACATATCATGCAAAACTATTATAGTGCTTTAGAAGACTTGAACTATAGCGCAGAGTTGTATGGACTACAGAAAATCCTAATCTGGATTGAAGAAATGAATTACATTTCAGTGCAATTTTTAGTGTTTATGTTTACAAGAAAAGAAATAAGATAAATATAAATACATTTTAAAAAATACATATTTATTTGTAGGTTACATTAGAGTGGGCGGTAGATGGGTTGGTCAGTCTGATTCAGACACTGTATAAATTATAAAGGAGAGCAGAACAAACTCCTAACAGGAAGAGACTCACTCATGGCCTATGAGACAGAGAATCATGAGACTCAATACTGCTTTCCTGCTATCAACTCATCATGTGTCAAGGGAATGCGCCCTAGATATGAATACAATATCATGTACGTGTTTGTATCATTGCTGTCAGCATGGACTGTGTTTTTGAACCTGCTGGTGATCATCTCCATCTCTCACTTCAAGAAGCTTCACACTCCAACCAACTTGATTATTCTCTCTCTGGCTGTGGCCGACCTGCTTATGGGACTTGCCATGCCCATAGATGCCACCAGGCTGATTGAGACATGTTGGTACTTTGGAGACACTCTCTGTGGACTATTTATTATAATTCTTGGATTGCTCTTCTCAGCATCTCTCAGTAATTTAGTTTTAATAGCTGTTGATCGTTATGTGGCTGTGTGTCACCCTTTACTGTACCCACAGAAAATAACCACAACTAAAACTTTAGTGAGCATCTGTCTGAGCTGGGTTTGTTTCTCAATTTATAACACTAGCCTTGTAATTAATAATGGATATTTAGACACTTCACTCAGAACAGACATGTGCTATGGAAAGTGTTCTGTTATGATGGGTTTTGCTTGGACAGTCTCTGATATGATTATGTCTTTTATTTTTCCTTGTATCCTGATCATAACTTTATATTTGAGGATTTTCTATGTTGCACATCAACAAGTGAAAGTTATAAACTCTCTGATGAAGGGTGGTAAATGTGTAATGGAAGGTTCAAAGAGGAGGAAATCTGAGAGCAAAGCTGCTCTGACATTAGGAATGATTGTGACAGTTTATCTGCTTTGCTTTATTCCGTACTATATCTGTTCTATATCAGTAACCTCTTCCACAACCATAAATATTTTGACATGGGTTGTGTATGTTAACTCAGGTCTGAATCCTCTGGTCTATGCTTTATTTTATCCCTAGTTTAAAAAGACAGTTAAACACATCCTAACTCTGAAAATATTTCAGCCAGCATCTTCTCTGGTCAGTATTTTTACAGAACATCAATTGTAATTAAACTTGTAAAGCTGTCACTCGTAAAGGTAGATGTGATTATCATTGTATGAATTATATTTGTAATTTTAAGAGACAAAATGTTGAATTGAGTTGCATTAGATTGTTTAGAGAATTTAGCAAACAGCATAAGTCCTCAATCTAATGGAATAATATGTAGTTTATGCTTAATCACTTTCATCAGTAATGCTGCATCTGTGTTATCATCCTAAATTTGATCTTACAATCATTTCTCAGATGTACACGTGTGATTCATAGAATGAACGTACACACAGAAAATGAGCGTACGCCTCTCTTTCATATGTGAAATCTATAAATCGCAACTTGGCCTTTTCTACAAATATTAACGTTGGCATGGATTTTAGCATGCACACACACTAAGATCAAATCTGTGTGATTGTAATGCTCATGGAGTGCCGAAAAACTGACTGAAATGTTTGTTTTACAACACTGTCTGTGGCCTGTTTATAATGACCATCTGAATATGTCACCATTTATTTTGATCATCTGAGGAGCTATTGCATCACTGCAGTGTGTACGTTTTTCACACCTTTAATGAATGGTTAAGAGGAGGAACATCTCCAACGCAATAATACATGCAGAAATTAAATCATAAGAATTATAATTGGGCCTCTGAGTTTTCACATCATTTGATATTTCATCAGTAAGAGTAAACAAACTGAAAAAAGATGTCACTGTATATGACAGATCAACCCATGTGACTACCTTGAGAGAGGCCCACCCACAGTGTCATTGGCAAAGCCCATTGTATTTACATTAAATTATAATTATTTTCTTATTTAATATTAATATACTGAAAGAAGAAAGAAGTGACCAGGGTCTAATAAGTTTTTAACTGACAACCAGATCAAGTGTGACAATAACACACAGGACAGGAGTACATTTTTTTTGTTAGGATCTGTTCAATCTTATGAAGATTTTACCAGAAAAAGTCACTCAGGTCATAATTTAGCTTGATTACTGTTGTGCAATTAAAGGAATATTTCTCACAAAAACAAAACAAACAAACAAACAAAAATTTGTCATTACTTTTTCACCTTCATATTCTTCCAAAGTAGAACTTAAAAGGACAAATCCTGAAAACTGTTCCATGCAATCATAATAAATGCAGAATAAAGCACCATAACAGTATCATAACAGTGGTCCATTGTGTGCTACATGATGGCTTTATGTGTGTTAGAGAGCAGTACAGATGTTCGATTCATGAATTAATCATTATTTTAAGCTTGGTGTTTTCAGTGAAATGATCTGAATGATTTGTTCACAAATTGGTCTGATCCAGACATATCAGGAAAAATTATTATAGTGCTTTAGAAGACTTCAACTATAGCGCAGAGTTGTATGGACCAATTTTATATATATATTTGAAGCCAGTTTTACACCTCAACCATTAGCAGGCCAAATCTCCCATACTGCAATTTTAGGATATTTCAATCAACATTTTTAATTTTTTTTAACTGATAATACCTTATCAGAAGGACATGTTTCAGATTGTGTTTCAGCTTTAAAAATGATATAAAGCAAAATTACAGAATTTAACAAAATTATAATAACATTTTATGTTGTTGTAAGAACTGTGAATTTAATTGTGGTTAATACTGCGATTCAATCTCAAGGTTTATTTGTATTAGTGTTTATGCCTAATATGTATAACATATGTATAACAAGATATATAAGAAACAACAGCTGTCCTGAAGTAGATGTGCTTGACACAGGAGGAAACAAAATAGAAACACAACTTCACAACCTCAAAGAAGGGAAAGAAATGTCAAGATCAAAACAATGCTTGTTTACATCCTCTAATGAAAAGACAGGTTAATTGTTTATTAATGTTAATGAACTAAAAACAAAGCTCCAAAAAGATGACACTTAGATTATCTCTTAGATTAGATTAGTGAAAGTAAGTGATTATTTTAAAGAATAATAGTAATTTCCATTAAAATATTTCCCAATTATTTTGACTGAAGTTGACCATCTTCGTAAAATCAATAATCTTTATACATTTTATAAGTAGACTTTTCCAAAGTCTTTTGGAACATTTCAGTAAATTAAACATTACTTTCTGAGAGAACATCTCAGTTACTGAAGGAGGGAACAGAGACATTACGTTGATACTGATGTAATGGGGTCTCGCCTGGGAGCCCAATCACCTCCAAGTGGTAACTTAACGAGCCATTGGATATTGGCCATTGAGATTTGTATGCCGAGTCAGACCTACCCGGACATACAGGTATAAATATGACCAGCATTATTCATTTCATTCATGTTTTGCTGAGGAGCTAAAACAGGATCCTGGCCATTCAGCGGTGGTTCAGGGCTGTGGCAGGGGGGACGTGAGGTATCTGTTCCCTCCTTCAGAGAACGAGGGTTACATCAGTTCCCATTCAGTCTGTCACATTCGATGTTACTTCGATACTGATGTAATGGGGTCTCTATGGGAAGCGTCACAGCTACTGAACTGTATTATGAGTGTCAAAGCCCTGCGTGCCCTTTTGGCAACTGCCCTCTACACAGTCGTAACCTTCCCAGTGCCCCATGTAAGCCAAGGAAAATAGTCCTCCATACCAACGGGATGGAAGGGACAGGGCTAACTCTGGGGATAGTCATAGCAGCTGTTCCTCTATCGTGGCATTTCACGGGGAAGAGTGCTTCGGATTTCAATTCCCTATTTTTTCAGCCATGACCAGTGTTGTTACTTCCCTCTCGGCACTTCCCCAGCATTAACATGTGGTGAATACACATGGACTGACCCTTGTGGCACTACTACATAGGGAAGATCTCTGCAGTAGGTCCTGACGGCAGAAGGTCTGGACTCTATTGCAGCTTTCATTGGCCAAAGACCACCAAAAAGGACGTTTGACTGTCATGTAACAAAACCAATCAAAGTTTGTTTTGTTTCATGTCATGTTTAGGTGCGTGAAAATGTAAGGTCGATGTCCCTACAATAACAAACCAGAGTGCATCTAATAAATTATTATTTCAAGAACATTGTGCTTCAACACTGCAAGTTTACTGCAACAATGGATTTGCAAACTTCACATACTTTTGAAATCCAGCATTTAGTTGATCCTGGAAGGTGCTCATTGTCACAGTTGTAAACATGACTGTGTTCTTCTTCCATCTGAGGCTGAGACTAGGTCCTTCCTAGCCAGGGAGGAGCTCATCCTTCCTGGCCTTGCACAGTGTCTGTGCGAGCAGGCCCACTGGGGGAAATGCATACTGGCAGTGGGAGGACTCCTGGGAGGCAAACAGGTCTACCTGTGCATACCCGAATCAACTCCAGAAAAGATGGACCACCTGGGGTGGAGTCTCCATTCTCACGGGAACGTGAGCTGTTGTGAGAGCGCATCGACCCCATGATTGAGCTCTGCTGGGATGTGAACGACGCAAAGCGACTTGAATCGCCACTGACTCCAGAGTAGATGGCGGGCGAGTTGTGACATGCAACATGAGCATACCCCACCTTGGTGGTTGATGTATGCAACAGTCACAGTGTTGTCCGTGCTGACCAACACGTGCTTGCCCTGAAGCAACAGCCGAAACTGGTGCAAGGCGAACAACACTGCTAGCAACTCTAGGCAATTGGTATGCCAGTGCAGTCAAGGTCCCATCCAAAAGCCAGAGGCTAGAAACCCATTTTACACAGCCCCCCAACCTGTTCTGGAGGCATCTATTGTAACAACAACATGCCTGGACATTTGTTCTAAGGGCACTCCAGCCCGTAGAAAGGCAAAATCTGACAAGGGGTTGAATGTCTGGAGACAGCTCAGTGTGATGGACATGAGGAGTGCTGGGGCCTAATCCCGGGAAGCACAGTGTAGAGGCAGTAAGTTTGGTGCAACACTTATCCGTGGCTCCATGGATCCTGTGAGGGACTAGCTGGGGAGGTGTGACTAAGCAGCGCATCCTCAAAAGGAAAACTCCCCTCCCAGAGCATCGCTCACTGTCAGCACAGACCCAGTATGGCCCAGAGGTTGAGGAAACTGTTCTTTTATTGAGAAAGTGGGTACAGAAATAAATAATACGAAATTGAAGATTGTCCACCCAGCTCTTCTCCGGGGGAAGGAGTTGTGCGTTCATCATCTCCTGGATCAGATCCACTCCCTCTATCTCTGAGCCACCCTTCTCAGGGCCATTTCGATGTGTGCTTTGAGGTGAAATCCCCAACAGTGTCACCGAAGAGGCCAGCCTGAGAGATGGGGGCATTGAGAAAGTGAACTTTTTGGCATGCTTCATCTCAGCCAGATCCAACCAGAGAATAGCGTTCCTGGGCCATCAAGGTGGACATTGTCTGGCTGACGGCCTACACCTCGACTTTCGTTGCTCAGCTTCATCATCCTTTCCAGAGGACAATAGCTTGCTCTCTGATGCAGCGATTGACATGTGGTCCTCATCCGGAGTGCCGAATCAGACGCAAGGTGCCCCACGTGAGGGACCCGTGGCACCACTCAGCAGCTTGACAGCATATGGCATGCTAGAGTAGTGAGAAGTCCATGGGGATTTACCGGGTAGAAGAGCACCCACTGTAACCCTCAGGTCTCCCAAAGTGTTAACCAGACCTGTGGCTCTGCTATGAGAAGTGGCGGCGGGCTGGGTAACAGCATCCACGCCATCCACGAACACTCTCTCAGCATGTTTTCTGCCCAGAAACGTGAGACAGCGATCGTGGCCGTCAGACGAAGCCAGGAAACAACCGCATCCAGAAACACAGAAAGACATCTTTAAAAAGACGCTCGCTGCCTGTGCTTGTTCTTTTAGGAAACCTGCTCTGAATGCAGAAGCGCTGATGGGTGAAATGCTGCGCTTCTCCGTGCACAGCACGCTGGATGCGCCCCCTCACACCGGCAGAGAGATCTCCAATGACAAGCTGCTTCAAAGCAATTAAAATAGCTGTTTTTGGAGATTAACTCATTTTTAGCAAGTAGAATTGCTGTTTGCGCTTTTCTTAGGAAATTTACTCAAAAAGGAAGAGATTGGAATGAGCGATTGCTGTACAAACGCTCGGCTCTGAAGCAAAATATGAATGAAGTGAGAAATGCCTGTCATATTTATTCTCATATGTCCTGGTAGGTGTGACTCTGAATTAGGGTTGTAATTCACTCGTTTTCTCAATGCATCGATTACAAATTCTGACGATGCATCAACATGTATTTTTCAATTGTGAATTGTTGATTTTGGTCAATAATCGGTTTAAAATGCTAAGAATTGGATTAATAGCAATTCAGTGCTTTAAAATATATAAACATTAAATTACTACATGCACAAATTAATGGAGGCGTTGTGTGCTGTCATTCNTAAACGTGTAATGGATGGTTCAGTGAGGAGAAAATCTGAGAGCAAAGCTGCTCTGACATTAGGAATCATTGTGACAGTTTATCTGATGTGCTTTATTCCGTACTATATCTGTTCAATATCAGTAACCTCTTCCACAACCATAAATATTTTGACATGGGTTGTGTATGCAAACTCAGGTCTGAATCCTCTGGTCTATGCTTTATTTTATCCCTGGTTTAAAAAGACAGTTAAACACATCCTAACTCTGAAAATATTTCAGCCAGCATCTTCTCTGGTCAGTATTTTTACAGAACATCAATTGTAATTAAACTTGTAAAGCTGTCACTCGTAAAGGTAGATGTGATTATCATTGTATGAATTATATTTGTAATTTTAAGAGACAAAATGTTGAATTGAGTTGCATTAGATTGTTTAGAGAATTTAGCAAACAGCATAAGTCCTCAATCTAATGGAATAATATGTAGTTTATGCTTAATCACTTTCATCAGTAATGCTGCATCTGTGTTATCATCCTAAATTTGATCTTACAATCATTTCTCAGATGTGCACGTGTGATTCATAGAATGAACGTACACACAGAAAACGAGCGTACGCCTCTCTTTCATATGTGAAATCTATAAATCACAACGTGGCCTTTTCTACAAATATTAACATTGGTATGGATTTTAGCATACACACACACTAAGATCAAATCTGTGTGATTGTAATGCTCATAGAGTGCCGAAAAACTGACTGAAATGTTTGTTTTACAACACTGTCTGTGGCCTGTTTATAATGACCATCTGAATATGTCACCATTTATTTTGGTCATCTGAGGAGCTATTGCATCACTGCAGTGTTATTAAATTAAATCATAAGAATTATAATTGGGCCTCTGAGTTTTCACATCATTTGATATTTCATCAGTAAGAGTAAACAAACTGAACAAAGACATGTCACTGTATATGACAGATCAACCCATGTGACTACCTTGAGGGAGGCCCACCCACAGTGTCATTGGCAAATCCCATTGTATTTACATTCAATTATAATTATTTTCTTATTTAATATTAATATCCTGAAAAAAGAAAGAAGTGACCAGGGTCTAATAAGTTTTTAACTGACAGCATATCCATTGGCAGACTTTTCTCCAGATCAAGTGTGACAATAACACACAGGACAGGAGTAAATTTTTTTTGTTAGGATCTTATGAAGATTTTACCAGAAAAAGTCACTCAGGTCATAATCTAGCTTGATTACTGTTGTGCAATTAAAGGAATATTTCTCACAAAAACAAAACAAACAAACAAACAAATATTTGTCATTATTTTTTGACCTTCATATTCTTCCAAAGTAGAACTCAAAAGGACAAATCCTGAAAACTGTTCCATGGAATCATAATAAATGCAGAATAAAGCACCATAACAGTATCATAACAGTGGTCCATTGTGTGCTACATGATGGCTTTATGTGTGTTAGAGAGCAGTACAGATGTTCGATTCATGAATTAATCATTGTTTTAAGTTTGGTGTTTTCAGTGAAATTATCTGAATGATTTGTTCACAAATTCGTCTGATCCAGACATATCAGGAAAAATTATTATAGTGCTTTAGAAGACTTCAACTATAGCGCAGAGTTGTATGGACCAATTTTATATAAACTCAGCAAAAAAAGAAACGTCCTCTGACTTTCAAATGTTTTTACTTTCAGTAAACTTAATGTGTAAATATTTGTATGAACACTAAAAGAGTCAACACCATAAGACATAAACTAAAAATGTTTGACAATGTGTCCCTGAATGAAGGGAGGCTCAAAATCAAAAGTACCAGTCAGTATCTGGTGTGGCCACCAGCTGCTTGAAGTACTGCAGTGCATCTCCTCCTCATGGACTGGACCAGATTTGTCAGTTCTTGCTGTGAGATGTTACCCCACTCTTCCACCAAGGCACCTGCAAGTTCCTGGACATTTCTGGGGGGAATGGCCCTAGCCCTCACCCTGCGATCCAACAGGTCCCAGACGTGCTCAATGGGATTGAGATCCGGGCTCTTCGCTGGCCATGGCAGAACATTGACATTGTGGCACAGAACGAGCAGTATGGCTGGTGGCATTGTCCTGCTGGAGGATCATGTCCGGATGAGCATGCATAAAGGGTACCACATGAGGGAGGAGGATGTCTTCCCTGTACCGCAAGGCATTGAGATTGCCTGCAATGACAACAAGCTCAGTCCGATGGTGATGTGATATACCGCCCCAGACCATGACGGACCCCCCACCTCCAAATCGATCCCGCTCCAGGGTACAGGCCTCGGTGTAACGCTCATTCCTTCGACGATAAACACGAATCCGTCCATCTCTCCTGATGAGACAAAACAGTGACTCATCAGTGAAGAGCACTTTTTGCCACTCCTGTCTGGTCCAGCGAAGGTGGGTTTGTGCCCATAGGCGGAGTTGTTGCTGGTGATGTCTGGTAAGGACCTGCCTTACAACAGGCCTACAAGCCCTCAGTCCAGCCTCTCTCAGCCTATTGCGGACAGTCTGAGCACTGATGGAGGGATTGTGTGTTCCTGGTGTGACTCGGGCAGTTGTTGTGGCCATCCTGTACCTGTCACGCAGGTGTGATATTCGGATGTACCGATCCTGTGCAGGTGTTGTTACACGTGGTCTTCCACTGCGAGGATGATCAGCTGTCCTTCCTGTCTCCCTGTAGCGCTGTCTCAGGCGTCTCACAGTGCGGACATGGCAATTTATTGCCTTAGCCACATCAGCAGTCCTCCTGCCTCCCTGCAGCATGCCTAATGCACGTTCACGCAGATGAGCAGGGACCCTGGGCATCTTTCTTTGGGTGTTTTTCACAGTCGGTAGACAAGTCTCTTTAGTGTCCTGCGTTTTTTAGAACTGTGACCTTAAATGCCTACTTTTTGTAAGCTGTTAAGGTCTTAACGACCATTCCACAGGTGCATGTTAATTAATTGATTATGGTTAATTGAACATGCATGGAAAACATTGTTTAAACCCTTTACAATGAAGATCTGTAAAGTTATTTGGATTTTTACAACATTATTGTTGAAATGCACAGTCCTGAAAAAGGGACGTTTCTTTTTTTGCTGAGTATATATATATTTGAAGCCAGTTTTACACCTCAACCATTAGCAGGCCAAATCTCCCATACTGCAATTTTAGGATATTTCAATCAACATTTTAAATTTTTTTTAACTGATAATACCTAGGGCTGGGCGATATATCGCATGCGATTGTCACGCGCATTTCGTCAGTAAAGCCGGTTCCCTGATTACCGCTAAATCGCCATCACCTGCTTTCAAATGGAGCGGCATTTAATAGACAGAGCCATAGTTCATTGACAAGCCACGCAATATCGCGTTCGTTATCGAAGGCGATTCATCTGCGATATGAACGCGATATTGCGTAGCTTGTCAATGATCTACGGTTCTGTCTATTAAGTGGCGCTCCATTTGAAAGCAGGTGATGGCAACATGAGCATAACAGTCGCAGTGTTGTCCGTGCTGACCAACACGTGCTTGCCCTGAAGCAACAGCCGAAACTGGTGCAAGGCGAACAACACTGCTAGCAACTCTAGGCAATTGGTATGCCAGTGCAGTCAAGGTCCCATCCAAAAGCCAGAGGCTAGAAACCCATTTTACACAGCCCCCCAACCTGTTCTGGAGGNAGCGGGACCAGACCCGCGGCGCCCTCCTCAAAGAGCGCCCGGCGTGAGCGAAGTGCCCTGAGAGTGAGCCTCTCACAGTGCACACAGACAGCCCCCTCGAGAGCTGCCTGAGCGTGCTCAATCCCCAGACACTTCACACACATCTCATGTGTGTCCCCTGCCACGATGAATCGCGGACAGGGAGGCACACACTTCGTGAAACGTTCCGTCATTTTGCTTTCTTTGTTCAGACAATACAACAATAAATAGAACAGACAAGATACATGTAGCGCTTACTGAAGACAACAGAAGCTAGCGTTCTCTGTTTTTGGGCGTGCTTTATAGTCCGCGACGTCGCCCGCCTATGACGTCACGTTCTCTCTCTCATTGGTTGGATACAGTGGTGCTTCACGAACACAAAAATACAGAGGATTCCATCACGTCAACGACGTAGCGTCTATAGTTCCCACGAAAGGGAACTCCCCTCCCGGAGCATCGCTCACTGTCAGCACAGACCCAGTATGGCCCAGAGGTTGAGGAAACTGTTCTTTTATTGAGAAAGTGGGTACAGAAATAAATAATATGAAATTGAAGATTGTCCACCCAGCTCTTCTCCGGTGGAAGGAGTTGTGCGTTCATCATCTCCTGGATCAGATCCACTCCCTCTATCTCTGAGCCACCCTTCTCAGGGCCATTTCGATGTGTGCTTTGAGGTGAAATCCCCAACAGTGTCACCAAAGAGGCCAGCCTGAGAGATGGGGGCATTGAGAAAGTGAACTTTTTGGCATGCTTCATCTCAGCCAGATCCAACCAGAGAATAGCGTTCCTGGGCCATCAAGGTGGACATTGTCTGGCTGACGGCCTACACCTCGACTTTCGTTGCTCAGCTTCATCATCCTTTCCAGAGGACAATAGCTTGCTCTCTGATGCAGCGATTGACATGTGGTCCTCATCCGGAGTGCCGAATCAGACGCAAGGTGCCCCACGTGAGGGACCCGTGGCACCACTCAGCAGCTTGACAGCATATGGCATGCTAGAGTAGTGAGAAGTCCATGGGGATTTACCGGGTAGAAGAGCACCCACTGTAACCCTCAGGTCTCCCAAAGTGTTAACCAGACCTGTGGCTCTGCTATGAGAAGTGGCGGCGGGCTGGGTAACAGCATCCACGCCATCCACGAACACTCTCTCAGCATGTTTTCTGCCCAGAAACGTGAGACAGCGATCGTGGCCGTCAGACGAAGCCAGGAAACAACCGCATCCAGAAACACAGAAAGACATCTTTAAAAAGACGCTCGCTGCCTGTGCTTGTTCTTTTAGGAAACCTGCTCTGAATGCAGAAGCGCTGATGGGTGAAATGCTGCGCTTCTCCGTGCACAGCACGCTGGATGCGCCCCCTCACACCGGCAGAGAGATCTCCAATGACAAGCTGCTTCAAAGCAATTAAAATAGCTGTTTTTGGAGATTAACTCATTTTTAGCAAGTAGAATTGCTGTTTGCGCTTTTCTTAGGAAATTTACTCAAAAAGGAAGAGATTGGAATGAGCGATTGCTGTACAAACGCTCGGCTCTGAAGCAAAATATGAATGAAGTGAGAAATGCCTGTCATATTTATTCTCATATGTCCTGGTAGGTGTGACTCTGAATTAGGGTTGTAATTCACTCGTTTTCTCAATGCATCGATTACAAATTCTGACGATGCATCAACATGTATTTTTCAATTGTGAATTGTTGATTTTGGTCAATAATCGGTTTAAAATGCTAAGAATTGGATTAATAGCAATTCAGTGCTTTAAAATATATAAACATTAAATTACTACATGCACAAATTAATGGAGGCGTTGTGTGCTGTCATTCACGCCCTCACAGAACTAACATTAACAATTAACATTAATGGTTTTTTTGTTGTTTTTTTTTGCCCCACTCTCTGACCTTTTGAAGGCCGCTGTGTAATTCTGAAGGCCGCTGTCTAAGACACATTGGGGGAAGCATTTCAATAATGTGAATTGTCTCGAATCAAATCGTTCTGAATTTGCAAAAATCGTTCTTGAATCGAATCGAACACATATGAATAGTGAATCAAATTGATTTGCTGTCTAGCCAAAGATTCACAGCTCTACTCATCATGCAAATCTCACTGGCCAAAGTCCATTGGCTCATTTAGTTACTTTGAGGTGACTGGGGTCACAGGCAAGACCCCATAATGTCAGTATCGATGTAACGTTGAATGTGATGGACCACATTTGGAGGGGGGAGTCACCCTCACCCTTATGTCTTTCCAAACCGGTATGAGATATTTTGAAGAATGTTGGTAACCAGACAGTTTCGGTTCCCATTGACTTTAGTCTCATTTTTAGGTGGACTATCTCTTTTATTACAAATATGTTCAATTCAGTAGCATTTTCACTACACAGTAAACTGAAACATTTTCCACAAATACAAAATAATAAAAAGACAGTGAAGAAATTAAACAAAAACAAAATGCATGCACTTTTGAACATTGTCAGTGAATTCTAATCTGGATTGAAGAAATGAATTGCATTTCAAAGCTAATGTTCAAAAAAAGAAAATAAATAAAATTAAAGTAATAATAATAAACTTTTTTTTAACTGTAGGTTACATCAAATATAATAATACATGCGATGATTAAATAATTACAACATTATGCAGCATCAGAGTGGGCGGTAGATGGGTTGGTCAGTCTGATTCAGAAACTGTATAAATTAAAGGACAGTAAGGAGAGCAGAACAAACTCCTAACAGGAGGAGACTCACTCATGGCCTATGAGACAGAGGATCATGAGACTCAATACTGCTTTCCTGCCATCAACTCATCATGTATCAATGGAACACGCTCCAGTCATGAATATAATACCATGTATGTGTTTGTATCATTGCTGTCAGCATGGACTGTGTTTCTGAACCTGCTGGTGATCATCTCCATCTCTCACTTCAAGAAGCTTCACACTCCAACCAACCTGATTATTCTCTCTCTGGCTGTGGCCGACCTGCTTATTGGACTTGTCATGCCCATAGAGGCCACCAGGTTGATCGAGATGTGTTGGTACTTTGGAGACACTTTCTGTGGACTTTATTTAATATTTATTACGGTGATTCTTTCAGCATCTCTTAGCAATTTAGTTTTAATTGCTATTGATCGTTATGTGGCTGTGTGTCACCCTTTACTGTACCCACAGAAAATAACCACAACTAAAATGTTAGTGAGCATCTGTCTGAGCTGGGTTTGCTCCTCAACTTATAACACTACTTTTGTAATTAATAATAGATATTTAGACACTTCACAGAAAACAGATGTTATGATGGGTTTTGCCTGGAGAGTCTCTGATCTATTCATGGCTTTTATTTTTCCTTGTACCCTGATCATAACTTTATATTTGAGAATTTTCTATGTAGTACATCAGCAAGTGAAAGTTATAAACTCTCTGATGAAGGGTGGTAAACGTGTAATGGATGGTTCAGTGAGGAGAAAATCTGAAAGTAAAGCTGCTCTGACATTAGGAATCATTGTGAAAGTTTATCTGCTCTGCTGGATTCCGTACTATATCTGTTCTATGTCAGTAACCTCTTCCACAACCAAAAACATTTTGACATGGGCTGTGTATGTGAACTCAGGTCTGAATCCTCTGGTCTATGCTTTATTTTATCCCTGGTTTAAAAAAACAGTTAAACACATCTTAACTCTGAAAATATTTCAGCCAGCATCCTCTCTGGTCAATATTTTTACAGAACTTCAATTATAATTGTAAACTGGTAAAGCTGTCACTCATAAAAGTAGATATGTTTTTTTGGATAATTTATA
>RJVU01007007.1:3044866-3054867 GCA_003731715.1 Anabarilius grahami
CGTTTGTCTCCCGCCGAAAGTAACTACGACATTGGTAATAGGGAGTTGCTGGCAGTCAAGTTGGCCTTGGAGGAATGGCGCCACTGGTTAGAGGGTTCTGGGGTACCCTTTATCGTCTGGACCGACCACAAGAACCTAGAATACATTAGAACTGCCAAAAGATTGAACTCCAGGCAGGCTCGGTGGGCACTTTTTTTTGGACGTTTTGATTTTACTCTCTCGTACCGCCCGGGTTCCAAGAACATCAAACCCGACTCTTTGTCCCGTATTTTTGACCGTTCCGAACGCCCGTCTACTCCCGAGTGCATTTTTCCCGAGAGATTAGTGGTCTCCACACTCACATGGGAGGTCGAATCGAGAGTCAAGTCGGCTCTAGAAGGGGTAACGCCTCCGCTCGAGTGTCCACCGAACCGCTTATTTGTGCCGGAGGGATTACGGTCCATGGTCATTCAGTGGGGTCATTGTTCCAACGTAGCATGTCATCCAGGAGTCAGTCGAACTAAGTTTTTGGTCAAGCAACGATTCTGGTGGCCTCTCATGGCTCGTGACGTTCGCGATTTTGTCTTGGCTTGCTCAGTCTGCGCCGTTGGTAAGACTTCCAATCGTGCCCCGGATGGGTTACTTTAACCGCTGTCAGTCCCTTCGAGACCCTGGTCCCATATCTCGCTAGATTTTGTTACCGCCCTCCCACCCTCCCAAGGGAACACGGTTGTTTTGACCGTGGTGGACCGGTTCTCGAAAGCGGCTCATTTCATCCCCTTGCCCAAATTACCTTCAGCCAAGGAGACAGCGGTTACGGTCATTGATCACGTCTTTCGGATTCATGGCCTCCCAGTAGACGTGGTCTCTGACAGGGGTCCCCAATTTGTTTCCAAATTTTGGCAGGAATTTTGTAGATTGCTGGGGGCGACTGTTAGTCTGTCCTCAGGGTTTCACCCCCAGAGCAATGGTCAGACTAAGAGAGCCAATCAGGATTTGGAGCGAACGTTGCGATGTATGGTCTCTGAGAATCCTTCCTCTTGGAGTCAGCAACTCTCAATGGTGGAGTACGCACACAATACTTTACCAGTGTCATCCACGGGCCTATCTCTGTTTGAATGTAGTGTAGGTTACCAGCCACCTATTTTTCCCAGTCTGGAATCCGAGGTCGCGGTCCCCTCTGCCCACGCCTTTGTCCAGAGGTGCCACCGAACTTGGACGAGAGCCCGGGAGACTCTCCTCCAAATGAGGGAACGCACCAAGGCCAAGGCCGATCGCCACCGGTCAAGGCCTCTGGTTTACGTCGTTGGTCAAAAAGTGTGGCTTTCTACTAAGGACATTCCTCTCCGATCCGTTTCTAATGAGCTTGCTCCTAAATTTATTGGTCCGTTCACTGTCACCAAGATCATTAGTCCGGTGGCAGTCCGCCTCAAACTCCCTCCAGTGTACAGGAGGGTTCATTCCGTCTTCCATGTTTCCAAAATTAAACCTGTTTTTCGTTCTGAGATTAATCCGCCAGCCCCGGTTCCCTCACCGCCGCGTCTCATAGATGGGGAACCATCTTATTCGGTAAATCGTATTCTGGACTCTAGGCGGAGGGGACGCGGATTTCAGTACTTGGTGGACTGGGAAGGTTACGGTCCGGAGGAGAGGAGTTGGGTTCCTGCCAGAGACATTCTGGATCACACCCTTATCGATGATAAGGAGGCGTTCCTTGGAAGGAGGGGTACTGTCACGGTTCGCAGATGCATTGTTTCTTTCTTGTTGCGTGCTCTGTGTTGTGACAGCAGTGGGTGTGTTTGTGTATGTATGGGTGCGAGTGTGTTGTGGGTGTGTCCAGGCCACGTGGATCATCAGTGGATCCAGCTGTCACTCATCACCGTCCCCACCTGCTGCTCATTCACTCACCCCTTTAAATACTCACCTCATTCTCATCTCCATTGTCAGATCGTTGTTTGGGGTCTATTCGTGGTTGTCTCGTCTGTTCCTGACCGGAGTCCCTGTTGTTCGTCGTCAGTCCCAGGTTGATTGTCATTGTGTCTCGTCTCATGTCTGGATCAGACTCATGTCTGAATCATCTCACCGCCACTCTTCACGTCACCACCTCGCTTCACCAACCGATCATCCCAGTCCCTGCGCCAACCAAAGTCTGCACATTTCATTGACTGTACTCTCGCTCTGCTTGTTGTCAAATAAACGACGTTACTTGCATCTGCTTCCTGTGTTCAATCATGACATATATTGGATGTCAATGGGAACCGAAACTGTCTGAGTGACTGATTGTATCTTTGCTGTCAGCATGGACTGTGTTTCTTAACCTGCTGGTGATCATCTCCATCTCTCACTTCAAGAAGCTTCACACTCCAACCAACCTGATCATTCTCTCTCTGGCTGTGGCCGACCTGCTTATTGGACTTATCATGCCCATAGAGGCCACCAGGTTGATCGAGATGTGTTGGTACTTTGGAGACACTTTCTGTGGACTTTATTTAATATTTATTACGGTGATTATTTCAGCATCTCTTAGCAATTTAGTTTTAATAGCTATTGATCGTTATGTGGCTGTGTGTCACCCTTTACTGTACCCACAGAAAATAACCACAACTAAAATGTTAGTGAGCATCTGTCTGAGCTGGGTTTGCTCCTCAACTTATAACACTACTTTTGTAATTAATAATAGATATTTAGACACTTCACAGAAAACAGATGTTATGATGGGTTTTGCCTGGAGAGTCTCTGATCTATTCATGGCTTTTATTTTTCCTTGTACCCTGATCATAACTTTATATTTGAGAATTTTCTATGTAGTACATCAGCAAGTGAAAGTTATTAACTCTCTGATGAAGGGTGGTAAACGTGTAATGGATGGTTCAGTGAGGAGAAAATCTGAAAGTAAAGCTGCTCTGACATTAGGAATCATTGTGAAAGTTTATCTGCTCTGCTGGATTCCGTACTATATCTGTTCTATGTCAGTAACCTCTTCCACAACAAAAAACATTTTGACATGGGCTGTGTATGTGAACTCAGGTCTGAATCCTCTGGTCTATGCTTTATTTTATCCCTGGTTTAAAAAAACAGTTAAACACATCTTAACTCTGAAAATATTTCAGCCAGCATCCTCTCTGGTCAATATTTTTACAGAACTTCAATTATAATTGTAAACTGGTAAAGCTGTCACTCATAAAAGTAGATATGTTTTTTTGGATAATTTATATTTGAAGAGTTCAGATGCAAAAGCCTCTAAGTGCCTTCTGAAATTAGCATTTTTATCAAGCTTGTATGTTTAAGTTCAGTCATTTCACTTTAATTTCAATTAATAGGTAATTTGCATTGCCATAAAAGTGAATTAACTGAACATAAAAATACAAGCTTGATAAAAATGCTCATTTTAGAAGAAAATTTCAGATGGCACTTAGAGGCTTTTGCATCTGAACTCTTCATTTGTAATTTACACTACATGTATCTTAATAGTATGTAGCTCATTTCAGAGAGTGTGTTTGCTGCATTTTATGTTGAAATGCAGATATTGTCAGAATTTAACAATTAATTAAACTTTATATACACACATTGAAATGAATCCTTAAACAGTAAAAGTGTGTACCACAGTATACATACTATTTAATCTCTTGTAAGAGGCATGAGAAAGAATTTTTCATCCAGTTCTGTTATCATACTTGAGTCTGTGAAGTATGTGTGTCACATGACATTGTTCAAATTTTCTGTGCTGGTTTTGTCAGTTTGACCTAAAGCCAACATGTGCACCCATAGTGCTGGACATTCTTTAAAAATAGGCATATATAAAATCTTACTTTTCATCAGAAAAAAGTAGAAATCTCGTTCCAGGACCAGGGCCCTTAGGAAAGATCCTTAAGGCTTCCTGGCCTCTGGGACCAGTTCTCCTTCTCAATCTGTGTATTCCTAGTTAAAAAATTATGCAAATGTTAATATTCAAATTTAAAACTGTTATTATTACACTTAGTTGACTAGTTTTAACTTGCAGGGTTTCACTCAGCTCATTTTATTGTAGAACAGGGGTGTCCAACCCTGCTCCTGGATGGCTACCATCCTGCAGAGCTCCAATCCTGACCAAGCACACCTGAAAAATCTAACCAAAGTTTTCAGGATTACATAGAAAATTATATGTAGTATCATAAATGACGTTATACGATTGATTATGGATGGAGATAAACCCTGCAGTACAGTGGACATCAAGGGCTAGACTTGTCCAACCCATGAGGTTTGAAGACGAGACAGTTCAGCAGTTTAAAAATACAATTTTTAGACACTTAGACATGTCATACATGCAGTATATTTTGCATATTACATATTTTTGCATCAAATAAATCATAGATATATTGATAACTTTGGCTTTTTTTATGCCCTAATAGGGCAACGTATCCTGGTGAACCCAAATGTCCACACAAAAATAGTAATACCAGAAATGTGGGGACATATTTTTGGTCCCAATGACGGAAACATCTTATAAATTATACCAAATTCTGTTTTTTTTTTTATGTAAAATTGCATAAAGTTTTCTGTGAGGGTTAGATGTAGGGTTAGGTTCAGGGGATATAATAGACAGTTTGTACAATATAAAAATCATTGTCTATGTCCCCATAAAACATGAAAACCCAACGTGTGTGTGTGTGTGTGCGCGCAAGTTTTTGTGATTTATGAGGACACACATTTGTATAATGACATGGGTATTACACTGGTATAACAACGTAAACATGAAATATGAGGACATTTCATGAGTCCTCATATTTAGAATAGCTTTAAAAACATACTAAACAATGTTTTATTAAAAATGCAGACAGTTTTCTGTGATGGGTAGGTTTAGTGTAGGGGGATAGAATGTACAGTTTGTACAGTATAAAAACCATTACGCCTATGGAATGTCCTCACAAAGATAGCAAAACAAACCTGTGTGTGTGTGTACAGTATTTCACACCTTTAATGAACGGTTCAGTGGAGGATCATCTCCAAAGCAATAATACATGCAGAAAATAAATCATAACAATTATAATTGGGCCTCTGAGTTTTTCATGATGATGTTTTCTGACATCAGTAAGAGTAAACAAACTGAACAAAAACAAGTCACTGTATACGACAGATCAACCCATGTGACTACCAAGAGAGAGGCCTACCCACAGTTGCAAAGCCCATTGTATTTACATCAAATAATTATTATTTTATTATTTAATTTTAATATACTGAAAAAAAGAAAGAAGTGACCAGGCTCTAATACATTTTTAACTTACAGAATATCACAGTAACACACTTAAAACTGATCCTTAATTCATGAGTGCATTTTAATTGTTAGGATCTGCTAAATCTTATGAAGATTTTACCAGAAAAAGTCACTCAGGTCATAATCTGGCTTGATTACTGTTGTGCAATTAAAGAAAAATTAAAAAAAATATATATATCTGTCATTATTTTTTCACCCTCACATCTTCCAAAGTAGAACCCAAAAGGACAAATCCTGAAGACCATTTTCCATGCAATCACAATAAATACAGAATAAAGCTCCATAACAATATCGTAAAAGTGGTCCATTGTGTGCTACATGATGGCTTTATGTGAGTTTCATGAGAGTAGTTCTGATGTCTGATTCATGAATTAATCATTGTTTTGAGTGTTTTTGGTGAAATGATCTGGATGATTTGTTTATACAAATTGGTCTGATCCAGACATATCACACTAAACTACAGTATTATAGTGCTTTAGAAGACTTAGCACAGAGTTGTATGGACCACTTTTCTATACTTTTATGATACTTTTGCATCCTTTTTTGAAGCCAGTTTTACACCTCAGCCACTAGAGGGCAAAATCTTCCATACTGCAATTTTCAGATATTTCAACCAGTGCTCGAAATTATACGCAGTACCGGTGTAGTGCCGAATTTCGACCCCCTGCCCATTTTCAATTCTAGGGCACCTTTAACTGAAGTTGACCATCCTTCTAAAAATCAATAATCTTCATCTTCATTTTACGCTATTTGAATCTTTTGACAAATATCAGTAAATTAAACAACACTTTCTCTTTTCTCAGAGGGGTAGTCAAATGCACACTCATGTCTTTCCAAAACTGTATGAGATATTTTGAAGAATGTTTGTAACCAGACAGTTTCGCTTCCCATTGACTTTTATTGTATTACTTTTCCATATGGGAACCAAAACTGTCTGAATGACTGATGACAGAATTTTCATTTTTAGATGGACTATCCCTTTTATTACATTTCCTTTTTATTATATGTTCAGTTTAAAGGGATAGTTCACCCAAAAATGAAAATTATACCATGATCTTCTCTCAGACGAACACAATCCGAGATATATTTAAAAATATCCTGGCTCTCCAAAGATTTATAATGGTAGTGAATGGGGGGCCTGTTTTGAATCATAAATATAATCCATACGGCTCCAGGGGGTTAATAAAGGCCTTCTGAAGCAAAGCGATGGGTTTTTGTGACCGGTGTATTGTTTGGCTCTATCCTCTGCATGTTTGCGTTCGTCATTGCGCATGCGCCAGGTCATTATTGATGCGTACAGTTGTCTGCCGGAAGCTAGTTATTTTACATTATAAAGTTTTAAATATGGATATTTTTCTTACAAAAACCCATCACCTTATTCCAGAAGGCCTTTATTAACCCGCTGGAGCCATATAGATTATTTTTATGATTGATGGATGCATTTATTTTGGGCTTCAAAACATGCCCCCCGTTCACTATCATTATAAATATTTGGAGAGCACAGATATTTTTAAAAATATCTCCGATTGTGTTAATCTGAAAAAAGATAACTTTTTGGGTGAACTAACCCTTTAAAAGCATTTTTACTGCACAGTATACAGAATATTTCATCATTTTTGATCATTTGTTCTGTATAGGAAACAGTTATTGCCTACCTATTGCATTATTTTACAGGATGGACTGGGAGGATTATGGACCACTCAAGCATTCTTGAGTTCCAGTGAATGACATCTCTCTATTTCTGAACCCCTTTCTCCTTTATAACATCATCTTCAAAACAAGGGGACCCCTCAGATGAGACTCAGAAGCCACTCAAAGGAAGGGTGGTCTACAGTGGCTGATTACTGATTAAAGCAATAACCACCACACCTGTATTCAATTCAGTTCCTTCTGTGTATTGCTTTCATGTGGAAATATAAAACAATGAGAAGACAATGAAGAAAATATAGCTGCAAGCAGCGATGGCGGGCCCAAGCCCGGTGGCACCACCAAACCGGTGGCTTCAGGGCAACTGTGCACAGAGGGCAAGAGGCATTTAAAAGGGGTAAACATAAAAGGACTATGCCAAAGTTATTTGAATACACCATATTTACTGCAGCAGCTGGTGCCCATTTGATCACAAACCACAACAACCACATCCATAAGATTTTGATGAATTTAGATGAATTTCATGTCATGGAATGTCATAGGTCAATTTCAAATAAGTGAAGAATATCATTCTAAT
This sequence comes from Anabarilius grahami, assembly GCA_003731715.1. Classification (NCBI taxonomy): domain Eukaryota; kingdom Metazoa; phylum Chordata; class Actinopteri; order Cypriniformes; family Xenocyprididae; genus Anabarilius; species Anabarilius grahami. Next base: position 3,052,321 of record RJVU01007007.1, read on the forward strand.
CTGCCATGTCTATGTTTTTCTCAGACAACCTCCATAAAAATTCCAGAGCAAATTATTAAGTTATTTGCTCAAACTCCACAGTGCTCTGAGAANTTAAAGACATGCATTGTACATGATGTTTGCAAACACCGCACGACTTTCTATAACACCCATGTCGAGAAAACACACACTCTCCTCTGTCAAAACAAAACAAAGATTTAAGTCTTGTATGTTGTAACTCAAATGACATTTGAAAAGTAGTCCTGTCCAAATAGTGATATAATGTCATGGTTCAATTTCAAATGAGTGTGAAGTTATCATTTGCAGTTCAATATTTCTATAAGTTCATCAAAAAATGGGTAAACACACACACACACATACACACAAAGGTTTGTATTGCTATCTTAGTGAGGACATTGCATAGACTTCCACTGATGTTATATCAGGTCAATGATATTTTCTATCACCTAACCCACCCCTACTCCTAAACCTACCCATCACAGAAACATATAACCATCACTAGATTTAAATAAAAACATATTTTGGCTGATTTATAAACCTTTTAAAATAGTGAGGACCAGTCGAATGTCTTCACTAGTGGGTTGTGAAAGTATTCCACAAAATAAGTGAGGACATTTGGTCCTCACAAGTATAGTCAAAACAAGTACAGAGAGGGACACAGACCCTGTACAGGTCTGTACAGACCCCACATGCGCACACACACACACAGAGAAAGAGTCAGACTGAGGGAGTGAGGGGGGAGTACCACAGAGAGGGAGAGAGAGGGTGAAAAAATTCACATTCAAACCAAAATATCAGACTTCTTGTTGGTCAGAGCTAATGACTGTAAATTAGAAAGTTGTCCGGCTTAATGAGAACAATGTGTGTACCGAGTTGTGACTGTAGGTTAAACCAACCCCCCACTTTTTTCAAAAGGTGGCGCTATAGAGGCCCTCCTTCCTGCCCGTTTTTGAGGCTTTGCCCATGTCTACTGGATGACAATTCTGACATATGAGTCGAGTTTCATGCAATTTGAAGCATGCTAAGTGTCTCAAACCCATCCAAAACAAATATTGAAGTTTGATCTGTTGCTATGGCAACAGTGTTTGAAAAATATTAAAAATCTTTTTACAGGTCTTCATTCGTTATGTCTTGACATTATTCTAATGAAGTTTGAAGCAAATTCGGTAAAAATTAGAGGGTGATCTTAAAGCATTTTGAAAGTAACACTTCCTGCTGCAAGTTGGTGGCGCTATAACTTTGACTCACAATAGTCACAGCCATGTGATCAGACTCCTATAACGAACACACAGCTGAAGTTTCATAAACATCAATCAATGTATGCAGACATTATAACACATTTCCTGTTTCCCTTTTCTCGCCATAAATTTGTTGCCTCGCAACGGCCAAACCGTTCGAGATATCAAAAATCCGCTGGCAAATTTTCATCATCAGTGTCTTGACTTCATGCTGACCGAGTTCGGTGGTGATCGGATTAATGGCCTAGGAGGAGTAAAATTCCAGAGCATGTGTTTTTCAAACAACCCGTAATAGCCGACTTCCATTTGGAGTGGCGTAGAACTTAGAGCATGAAAGTTGTTCGGCCCGATGAGGTCTATATGTGTACCGAGTGTCATACTAATACATGCAAGCGTGTTTGATATATAGACCAAGTTTTCGGAGACCATTCAAGGGGGCGCTGTCGAGCCCCCCTGCCACGCCCGAGTCCCATCCTTTGCGTCATCCTAATGGCCGCAGATTCCAATGTGTGACAAATCTTTAGCGATATTACAAGTATTTAATCAATTTATGGGTGAAATATATGAATATAATAAATCATAAAGCCTTATGATTAATTATGATACATATATCGACCCAAGAGGGAATTATGCACATATATTGTGAATCAATTACAACGAATTATACTCAATTACATATATGATCAGTTCTAGTTTAATAGTTGTTTAGAGAAACTATTCAAGTTTGTCCAGCAAACTGTTTCTAACAGACTATTATAAAAGGGATGTTATTCTCTGGCCACGAGAATAAACTCCTATTATAGCATCAAAGCGTAAAGCAATGGTGCCAGACCGAACATAAAAGTGACTTGGTCTTTCTGAATGAGCAGCAGAACAATCAAGCATGAATATAATGTATTTAATATATAAAATTGATAATACAAAGGTTATATGGCTAAATAGACACAAGTACTACACATACAGTGGGTACGGAAAGTATTCAGACCCCCTTAAATTTCTCACTCTTTGTTATATTGCAGCCATTTGCTAAAATCATTTAAGTTAATTTTTTTCCCTCATTAATGTACACACAGCACCCCATATTGACAGAAAAACACAGAATTGTTGACATTTTTTCAGATTAATTAAAAAAGAAAAACTGAAATATCACATTGTCCTAAGTATTCAGACCCTTTGCTCAGTATTTAGTAGAAGCACCCTTTTGATCTAATACAGCCATGAGTCTTTTTGGGAAAGATGCAACAAGTTTTTCACACCTGGATTTGGGGATCCTCTGCCATTCCTCCTTGCAGATCCTCTCCAGTTCTGT
>RJVU01007007.1:3056704-3094625 GCA_003731715.1 Anabarilius grahami
GTGGCTTGGGCCCTAATAAAACACAAAAACAAAATGTGTGAACTTTTGAACTGTCAAAGGATCCTAATCTGGACTGAAGAAATTAATTGCATTTTAAAGCTAATAAATCAGATTTTAAAACACTTTTTTTTTTTTACTGTAGGTTACATCAGAGTGGGCGGGAGATGGGTTGGTCGGACGGATCCAGACACTGTATAAATGAAACGAGAGCAGAACAAACTTCTAACAGGAGGAGACTCACTCATGGCCTATGAGACAGAGGATAATGAGACTCAATACTGCTTTCCTGCCATCAACTCATCATGTATCAAGGGAAAACGCTCCAGATATGAATACAATATCATGTATGTGTTCGTATCATTGCTGTCAGCATGGACTGTGTTTCTGAACCTGCTGGTGATCATCTCCATCTCTCACTTCAAGAAGCTTCACACTCCAACCAACCTGATCATTCTCTCTCTGGCTTTGGCTGATGTTCTTATGGGACTTGTCATGCCCATAGAGGGCACCAGACTGATTGAGACATGTTGGTACTTTGGAGACACTTTCTGTAGACTGTTTGTTGTAATCCTTGGATTGCTCTTCTCAGCATCTCTCAGTAATTTAGTTTTAATTGCTATTGATCGTTATTTGGCTGTCTGTCACCCTTTACTGTACCCACAGAAAATAACCACAACTAAAACTTTAGTAACCATCTTTCTGAGCTGGGTTTGCTCCTCAACTTATTACTCTATCATTGCAATTAATAATGGACATTCAGAAACTTCACACAGAACAGACAGGTGCTATGGAGAGTGTTATTTTACAATGGGTTTTGCCTGGATAGTCACTGATCTGTTCATTGGTTTTATTTTTCCTTGTACCCTGATCATAACTTTGTATTTGAGGATTTTCTATGTTGTACATCAGCAAGTGAAAGTTATAAATTCTCTAAAGAGTGGTAAATGTGTAATGGAAGGTTCAGTGAGGAGGAAATCTGAGAGTAAAGCTGCTCTGACATTAGGAATAATTGTAACAGTTTATCTGCTTTGCTATATTCCATACTATATCTGTTCTATATCAGTAACCTCTTCCACAACCATAAATATTATGACATGGGTTTTGTATGCAAACTCAGGTATGAATCCTCTGGTCTATGCTTTATTTTATCCCTGGTTTAAAAAGACAGTTAAATACATCTTAACACGGAAAATATTTCAGCCAGCATCTTCTCTGGTCAATATTTTTACAGAACATTAATTGTGATTAAACTGGTAAAGCTGTTATTCGTAAAGGATATGATTATCTTTGTAGGATTTATATTTGTAATTTACTCATGTATCTTAATAGTATTTACCTCATTTCAGAAAGTATGTTTGCTGCATTTTATGTTCTATTTCTTTCCTCAATATTCTCTTTATTAAGTTTATTACATTGGCACAACGAAAAATTCCAANAATAATTTGGCTGATACATTGTGCAATAATAATCTTCCATATGTAAACTATTTTACCTAGTAAACTTCTTTCCACACACATTGAAATTAAGTGACAAAGTTATGAATTGTATTGAATTAGCTCATTAAATAAACTGAGCAAGCAGCATAATTCCTCAATATACTGGAACACATGATAAAGGTAGATGTTATGTGCTTTGTTTAATCACTTTTATCATTCATTTTGCATTTGTGTTATATCGATCAAAAACACAATGGCAAATAGAGGACAGTCACACAGAACTAAACTTAGCAAAAAAAGAGTAAGAAAAAGAAGCTGTTCATACAGGATGTGTTAATGTTATTCAAAAACCACTACTGGGTCTTGACATGAAAACATAAACAGATATGTATATCTACAAGCTTACAGAATGCTGATAAAAACATTTGCATGTAAAGCCAAATCAAAGTAACAGGCAATCTACTGTATGATTTATGATTAAACTATTTATGACATTCCACAATAAATAAAACCATTAAATGCATTATATGAACTTACATGTTATCCATAAAAGTTATTATTTATCCTATGCACTTTTTATATTATACTACACTGCACTGCAAGTGTATTATTGGGAAATCCTGTTTAGCCAGTGTCATATCCAGAACCCAGATTCCTTATAGTTCCTTATTCACAGAATATAGACAACACAAGCTGATTTTGCTGAATCAAGGAAACGAAGCATCATCACTTTATGAAACAGCATGTAAGTTATTAAAGGGTCATGAAACCCCAGAACACATTTTTTGAGCTGTGAACAGATATGTATAGGCTGCACATCATTGAAAACACTAAAGGTACTCATTAATTTTATTTAAAAGTTTAAATTAGTTATTTTTGCATTTTTCAGAGCGATTTCTGTCTTCCGGTTTGAAAAGCAATGTCGGAGCAACGTCACAAAATCTGACGTCATCGTGTACAAGCGGCAAGATTCGGAGTGCTGGTTGGCTCCAAGTATGGGCTGGACGAACATGCTGACATCAATGTAGGCTATGTTTCCCCCAGCACAGCAGCACATGAGTGTTAGTTTTTTGCCCGCGATGCGAACACATAAAAATCAAGAACACATGAAAAAAAAAAAATCCCGAACACATGAAAAATACGTTTGTTATGATATACACACTTGGAGCGCGCATATGATCGGTTTCAGCACGGAGCTTCGCGTTGTGTTTAACAACACTAGCCACGTGGCTCATAGCTCATACAGAATAAAGTATCCATGTTTAAAGTTTTTATTTCACGCATTCTCCTGCACCAAACATTAACCAGCATGGTGTATGCACATATATTTCATCAAGTTTTCTGTAAATGAATTATATGTGCAAACTGGACACTGATACAGTGGTGTAGCCTATCTGAACATGACGACACGATTATTCTAATAGACAAAAGACTGATTTAGATCGAAAATTCAAAGAAAAATGGACAAAAAATAAACTATGTCTTTATTCTTTCTATGTTAAACTACGTGTCGTTTATCATGAGACTGCAGTGCTCGTAATCAAATTAGCTTATTAGCCCTTTTAAATATTTTTTCACATTTCTCCCTTGTTCTTGGGAGTTTGTTGTCATTTTCTCCGTGCTCATATATTAATATTCATTCATATATAATGAATGTGTTCTATGTCTGTGTTTCATTGGTTGTTCTCTCCCCTCTTCCCCCCCTCTACACTCCCACTTTTCCAGAGCTTTACACGCCCATTTTAACAGACCTTTTCAGCTTTGAGGTGTGAACGACCAGGGTAAAACGGGGGGTTTCACGACCCTTTAATACATGTCCTCATCCACACTAGACACTAGAGAATTAATGCTGTATGTATACAAGTATAAACATCTACTGTCATACAACAACACAAGCTAACTTAAGCTAACTTACTTAGGCTAACTTACATAAGCTCTCGGGTGGGAAAAGCGTTATAACCTTATTCACAGTACAGAAAGCAGCTTACATGCAGGGAAAGTAATCATGAAGACATTGAGCATGTTTACATGCAGACCAGTAAGCTAACAACTCACAGCTTATTGAAATAACCAGTTTCCCAGTTTACATGAAAACCAGTAAACTGGCAATGCAGTAGCGGCTGTAAAATCCTGACTCCTTGCTGGGAGGAGGGACCCTTTCTATAGCCTCCTTTCGCAGCAGAGTCTCTACTTCCTGTGCCAACACCAGAGCATGCTCGGGCCCACCACTGTGGGCAGAACCCCGCTGAATCAAGGTGGGCGTGTTCTGAACTGAATAGCATACCCCTTTTCTATTGTGTGCAGCACCCACTGAGATATGTTTGAAAGAGATTTCCATTCTGTTACAAAATCTACTAAGGGAACCAGGCTCTCGAGGCTGGCCTCTGGTGTAATATGGGCAGCCAGCACAGTGCCCTGAAGCGGCACCCTGGCAGGGAACGAGCGTGAGCCAGAGGGTGACTCGCGAGGAACTACTGCGCCCCCGGCATTGCAGCAGGGTTGGCAGAGCGCCCCCTTGAGGACACCGAAGGCAGACAGGCACCGTGATATGAAGTGAATGCCGCCTGGCTTTGGAGGGGACCACCCTCAGGATCCTGACACACTTGACGTCAGGATTTCTTTGACGAAGCCTTCTTAGCAGCAATGATGGTCCTCAGATCCGTCTTACCCTTCGAGGACTTCGCCTGCGAGCGTTGCCCCGCCTCCCAGCTCCTCGGAGGGGGAGTACGGGTAGCAACACTCCGCTTCTGGTGTTGTCTGTGCGAGGAGCTTGTACTCGGCTAGGGTTCGGCAGAGGAGAAACTGCTGCAGTGCTGCAGCCCGTTTCTGGGAAGTTATAGCATCACTGAAAAGGCCGGAGGGATTCAGTGGGGCATCCAGGAGAAACGTTTTGTCCTTATCTTTGATCTCCATCAAATTCAGCCAGAGATGCCTCTCCATGGCCACCAGGGCTGCTATAGAACGGCCGATGGATTTGGCCATCTCCTTGGTGGCACGGAGGGCTAAGTTAGCTGACTGATGTATCTCCTAAATCATGTCTGCACCCACTTCCTCACTCTCACCCAAGTCTCTGAGCAGGTCAGCTTGGTATGCTTGCGAGATGGACATAGTATGCAAGCACGCCGCTGCCTGACCTGCAGCCGAGTATGCTTTGCCCACCAGCGCTGATGTAGTCTTCAGGGGCTTGGTGGGCAATGTCAGGGCTTGAAGGGACGATGCCACTTGGGGGCAGAGATGGCTCGCAAGCGTCTCTTCCTCCTTTGGCATTGCCCCATAACTGTGCTTCCTCATACTAACCACATTGCTGTACGTTGATGTCTGTGGTGCATACACATAGTAAGAGACCAGTCTCTTCCACGAACTCTACATCTCGGTGTGGATGTCGGGAAAACACGGTAAGCCCCGACGTGGAGGTTAAGCAGATCTAGCTTACTCTTAACCTGTTGCTCTTGTTTCTCAGCCAGCCAATCAATGTTCAACTTAGTCACGGTGCGAGTCAACACCTCCACTAGCTCCTTGCTGGCGGGAGAGTGAAGTGACGAGTCTTCAACTTCTCCCGTTGTCACACTAACGATGTCCAATTCCTCAGAACTGGATGCCATTAACGAAACAGTATCAACCGGAGCGGAAGAAACCGCAATGTGTGCTTCCTGACTTCGAACTGACACATTGGATGCAGCAGGTGAAGGCCGAGATAGGGCAGGGCCTGTCTCTAACCCCTCTGCCACATCCATTTGCGAACCCCACGACATGAGGCGACATGCCTCATCCGAAGCGGGACCCGAGCCGTGAGGAACGGGAGCCGAGCCGCCCTCCTCGAAGAGGGCTCAGCGGGAGCACAGCGTTCTCAGAGGTAGCTGCTCACAATGCTCACACGCAGCTCCCTCGAGAGCTGCCTGGGCATGCTGCACTCCCAAACAAACAACACATAATTGGTGTGTATCCCCACCCGTAATGAAACAAGGGCAGGGATGAACACACTTTTTGAAATGCTGTTCGCTCGCCATACTGAATGATATAGATCAGGACACACAACAATATATAAGACAGACAAGTTTCACAAGTAGCGCTTGCTGAAGACACAGAAGCTGAATGAGTGTGTTTTTGGGTAGGCTTTATAGCTCCTGGTCAGTGACATCACCCGCCTATTGCCGGTGGAAGCTGACCCAATGCCGAACGTGGAAGCGCAGGGGACAGAGCAAAACAAAACATGTCACGAATTAAAAGAATTTTAAATCACGATTAAAAGAAATTTTAAAGAGAAACGTTGGAGGATTTTTTTATTTTTTTTTTTGGGACATGTAACTTGTATCTGTTTTGCCGATGACAGTGTGAACAGTACAAACCACATGGAATCTGATCTTTTCAATTCTGATTTGTGCCACTTGAAAGCCTCATTCAGACTGTCAGTCCAAATCCGGTTATTTATGTTTCCGATTGGAATCTGATCTAAAAATGTTAATGTCCACACTGTGAACTCACAAGTTTTTGTGTCCATGGCATTTTTTTGTTTTCTGGAATATCTGCATTGGTTTCTATGGCAATGACATTGCGTTCGTACTAGTTATATGCGGGTTGTGGTACTTGCAGAATAAAGGAAAGTTCATTTAGATTTAGTTAATTTAAGGCATCTTTACACAGCCGATTTGTGGCTGCTCTGAAGCGGGTCTGTATCTGATCAGAATTCAGTGTAAAGACGCAATGCCGCATTAAAGAAGACCTAAAATACGCCGGGTCTGACCCACCTCAGCCCCTAGTATCAAAGGCGAGTCTGATGATACTGTTCTGGTTCAGTGTAAATTTACGTGAAATATAGCCGCCCTAAACTACGTCATTGTCATGACAACCAAAAGCATTCCAGTCAGCTCAGGCGGCGCGAGATTCAAGAAGCAGGAGACGAAACATATAGGGCAAATAATAAAAATAATGTCTTCCAACAAGGGGCATTGAAGTAAAAGAGTCCTGTACTCACATCGTGAAGCAAACCACCAAAATAACAGCAGAGAATCGTCGTGTCATCAATTGGCTTTCGCCGTTTATAATCTTCCTATGAAGAGACTGTCAGATCAACGCGCTGCTATTTCTCTCAGATACAGTAAATGCTTAACACAATTGGCGTCACTTTGATTGTGTATTGTTATATTATATTCCAAAAATCATCTCGAGGACGATATTTCACCCATACACGACGGTCTGGTGACATCTGCTGCTGCCTGACACACTCAAACGCTAGCATCGTTTGTTGTTTCTGGCTCTTTGAAAAAAAAAAAAAAAATGTTCTACCTCTTTTAATCCTATTGTGATCTACCCGGTGTAATAATGAATAATTTTTTGTTGCATCGTTCCAACTGTAACAATTTTTATTATGACAAACATCAAAGCGTGAGATATAGCACGCAGTTTACTACTTAACATTTCGTTTTTTTTATTTCGAGTTATATTTCATTGTTTATTATTTAATTATTTTTAAATTAATTTTGTTAAAACTGTTAGTTTTGAAATACTTATGTTCAAAGCATTGTTTCCCGCGATTTTAATTCCTGTGTAAATGCATTTATGCCGCTTCAGAGGAGCATTAAACAGTCTGTGTAAATGCACATTTTTGTGATTTTATGCCGCTTCAGAGTTGGTTTTTGTGCCGCTTTTTCTGTGTAAAGATGCCTTTAGTGATAAATATTTGATATAAGTGAAATAATTCCAAACGAATGTCTAAAAAATTAATTAATTAATTTGAAAACTAAATCCCTCTCTTCCCAGATAGCATGTAGTAATCGGCCTGAGCTTGGCTGCCCTGCGGCTCAGACTCGGCATCAGCGCATTTTAACCGGGCCGATTGTGGCCCGCAGCTCGCTCTGGCATGTGTATATTTGTTATGGCTGTAAAGCACATCGCTTTGCTTCAGAAGGCCTTTAATAACCCCCTGAAGCCGTATGGATTATTTTTATGGATCGATGCATTTTTTTGGGCTTCAATAACCACCACACCTGTATTCAGTTCAGTTCCATCTGTGCATTGCTTTCATGTGTAAATACAAACCAATAAGAAAATATAAAAACAAAATGCATGGACTTTTGAACAGCATCAGAGAATCCTAATCTGGACTGAAGAACATTTTAATTTGAGCAAATTTTCAAAAAACAAAACAAAAACAACAACAAATAAATAAATAAAAAATCAGATTTTTTTTTTTTTTTTACTGTAAGTTACATCAGAGTTGGCGGGAGATGGGTTGGTCTGACTGATCCAGATACTGTATAAATGAAAGTAGAGCAGAACAAACTCCTAACAGGAGGAGACTCACTCATGGCTTATGAGACTCAATACTGCTTTCCTGCCATCAACTCATCATGTATCAAGGGAAAACGCTCCAGTCATGAATACAATATCATGTATGCATTTGTATCATTGCTGTCAGCATGGACTGTGTTTCTGAACCTGCTGGTGATCATCTCCATCTCTCACTTCAAGAAGCTTCACACTCCAACAAACCTGATAATTCTCTCTCTGGCTGTTTCAGACCTGCTTATTGGACTTGTCATGCCCATAGAGGCCACCAGGCTGATAGGGATGTGTTGGGACTTTGGAGACACTATCTGTGGACTCTATTTAATATTTGTTTCAGTGCTTTTCTCAGCATCTCTTACTAATTTAGTTTTAATAGCTGTTGATCGTTATGTGGCTGTGTGTCACCCTTTACTGTACCCACAGAAAATAACTATGACTAAAACTTTAATAAGCATCTGTCTGAGCTGGTTTTGCTCCTCAGCTTATAACACTGCCTTTGTAATTAATAGTGGATATACTGACACATCACAAAGAAAAGATGTTTTGATTTTCATCTGGAGAGTCATTGATCTGTTATTGGGATTTATTTGTCCATGTATCCTGATCATAATTTTATATTTGAGGATTTTCTATGTTGTACATCAGCAAGTGAAAGTTATAAACTCTCTAAAGGGTGGTAAAAGTGTAATGGAAGGTTCAATGAGGAGGAAATCTGAGAGCAAAGCTGCTCTGACATTAGGAATCATTGTAACAGTTTATCTGCTGTGCTGGATTCCATACTATATCTGTTCTATATCAGTAACCTCTTACACAACCATAAATATTTTGACATGGGTTGTGTATGTTAACTCAGGTATGAATCCTCTGGTCTATGCTTTATTTTATCCCTGGTTTAAAAAGACAGTTAAATACATCTTAACACTGAAAATATTTCAACCAGCATCTTCTCTGGTCAATATTTTTACAGAACATTAATTGTGATTAAACTGGTAAAGCTGTTATTCGTAAAGGATGATTATCTTTGTATGATTTATATTTGTAATTTACTCATGTATCTTAATAGTATTTACCTCATTTCAGAAAGTATGTTTGCTGCATTTTATGTTCTATTTCTTTCCTCAATATTCTCTTTATTAAGTTTATTACATTGGCACAACGAAAAATTCCAAATATGTAAACTATTTTATCTAGTAAACTTCTTTCCACACACATTGAAATTAAGTGACAAAATTATGAATTGTATTGAATTAGCTCATTAAATAAACTGAGCAAGCAGCATAATTCCTCAATATACTGGAACACATGATAAAGGTAGATGTTATGTGCTTTGTTTAATCACTTTTATCATTCATTTTGCATTTGTGTTATATCGATCAAAAACACAATGGCAAATAGAGGACAGTCACACAGAAATAAACTTAGCAAAAAAAGAATAAGAAAAAGAAAGAAAGAAAGAAAGTCCTCTAACTTTCAACTGCTTTTATTTCCAGCAAATGTCTTACCATATAAATATTGGTATAAACATAAAAAGATTCAACAAATGAGACAAACTATTTTTTACTGACTAAGTTTTAGTTAAACTAAACTAAGTTTTACTGACATTTGTGGTGTGGCCAGCTGCTGCTATCCCCCTTGACCTGTAAATTAATATAGGCAATGTGCCTTACAAAACCACAATTGCTGAAAGGAAGGGAGCGCAGAATAAGGAAAGAAGCTGTTCATACAGGATGTGTTAATGTTATTCAAAAACCACTACTGGGTCTTGACATGAAAACATTAACAGATATGTATATCTACAAGCTTACAGAATGCTGATAAAAACATTTACATGCAAAGCCAAATCAAAGTAACGGGCAATCTACTGTATGATTTATGATTAAACTATTTATGACATTCCACAATAAATAAAACCATTAAATGCATTATATGAACTTACATGTTATCCATAAAAGTTATTATTTATCCTATGTAAGGGAATGAGTTGAAGAACTGCGATTTGGGGATGTTGTGTTTGTGTGAGAGCGGTGTGTGTGTGAAATGTAAGAAATTCCATTCAGATCTGCTCTGATGGATAGATCCGTTTAGATCCACTCTGACGGACAACAAAAACAACAAAAAACTCCCTAAGACTTCCTAGCTCTTCCATCCAGATAGCAAAATTCTGTTTTTACTGTTATTTCTATTCCTTATGTTCTATTTTTATTCTTCTTCTTTATGTAAAGCACTTTGAATTACCATTGTGTATGAAATGTGCTATACAAATAAAATTGCCTTGCCTTGCCTATGCACTTTTTATATTATACTACACTGCACTGCAAGTGTATTATTGGGAAATCTTGTTTAGCCAGTGTCATATCCAGAGCCCAGATTCCTTATAGTTCCTTAAGGATTAGTCCACTTTCAAATAAAAATTTCCTGATCATTTACTCACCCCCATGTCATCCAATATGTTCATGTCTTTCTTTCTTCAGTTGAAAAGAAATTAAGGTTTTTGATGAAAACATTTCATGATTTTTCTCCATATAGTGGACTGTCACTGTCACGTAGTCCAAACAGTTGAAGGTCAAAATTACAATTTCAGTGCAGCTTCAAAGAGCTATACATGATCCCAGACAAGAAATAAGGGTCTTATCTAGAAAAACCATCGCTCATTTTCTTGAAATTTTTTATATATATATATATATAAGTTTTAACAATAAATATTAATCTTGAACTTGCTCTCTTCTTCTTCTCTATTAGAATTCCGGCAGTGTAGACAATGCTAAGTGTATTACTGCCCTCCACAGGTTAAAGTTTGAACTAAATGTTATATACTTGCACTAGAATATTGTATATAACAATTTAGTTCAAACTTTGACCTGTGGAGGGCAGTAATACACTTAGCAGTGTCTATACTGCCGTAATTCAAATAGACAAGAAGAAGAGAGAGCTAGTTCAAGATGAGCATTTATGGTTAAAACGTATACAATTTTTATTTTTATCTTTTTTTGAAAATGAGCAATGGTTTCTCTAGATAAGACCCTTATTTCTTGTCTGGGATCGCTGTAAACTGCAGTTTTAACCTTCAACCATCTGGCCCATTGAAGTCCACTATATGGAAAATAATCCTGGAATGTTTTGATCAAAAACCTTGATTTCTTTTGGACTATAGAAAAAAAAAATGAAAATCTTGGATGACATGGGGGTGAGTAAATTATCAGGAAATTTTAATTTGAAAGCGAACTAATACTTTATATTCACAGAATATAGACAACACAAGCTGTTTTTGCTGAATCATGGAAACAAAGCATCATCACTTTATGAAACAGCATGTAAGTTATTAATACATGTCCTCATCCACACTAGACACTAGAGAATTAATGCTGCATGTATACAAGTATAAACATCTACTGTCATACAACAACACAAGGACAACTTCTCTAAGTCTAATCTAATGCGGCCGTATCATCGATCTGCGGCGGAAGAGTAACCCCCCAGAGGACAGAGCAAAACAAAACACCGGTCATGAATTAGAAGTCTAAAACGAGAAATTTTAAAGAGAAATGTCGGAGGATTTTGATATAAGAGATGAGGAGCTTGAGTTTGTTGCACAGCCCTATTTGTTTGAACTGCGAGAGGCATCTAAGATTACAAAACTCCTACATCCTGCGTCATACATCACGTCACGGGTTACTCTTGTGGTGCAAGTTGACTTGCACAGTATGCGAACAGTCGTCTGCCAGAAGCTAGTTATTTCAGTTTTAAAAATTTTAAATATAGATATTTTTCTTACAAAAACCCATCGCTTCGCTTCGCTTCAGAAGGGCCTTTATTAAGCCCCCGGAGCCGTATGGATTGTTTTTATGATAGATGGATGCATTTTTTTTGGGGGGGGGGCTTCAAAATATTGGATGTGTCAAGATATTTATTAAATATCTCCGATTGTGTTTGTCTAAAGGAAGAAGATAGTCATACACACCTAGGATGGCTTGAGGGTGAGTAAATCGTGGGATAATTTTCATTTTTGGGTGAACTAACCCTTTTAAGGCTTCGTTCACAAAACGGCTTAGATGAACAGAAATGACAATGGTGAGAAAAGTAGTTAAGAAAGCATGTGATTATAGGGATGTGGATATGTTTGCACGAGATCTGGAATTCATCACCCCAGTCAAGTCACGTTTATTTGTACCATTTTACACAATGTATTGAATGTGGATGAAAGCAATTTCTTAAGCTCATACTGGTTGGTATCGCTCACTGCCATTATAAAGCTCGGATGCGTCTGGATATTTTTTTATATATCTCCCATTGTGTTCATCAGAAAGAAGAAAGTCATATACACCTAGGATTTTCATTTCAAAGTGAACTACTCCTTTAAAGATGAATAGACTGAATTGCTTCAGAAACTGACATCTGTAGGGTGTTTCAAACCAAGTAGTCCAGTTCAGCATTCATTGTGGAATACATTTCATAAATGGCATCTACATTTGCAGTGAAGTTTATCAAGAACTGGCGAACTTTTGCTAAGCATTCCTCCTCTGCAACTTCTTGATCCTTGGATAAAGCTTTAAGAAAATCTGACCTGCACGGTGCAGCAAATTGGGCAGCCTACAGCAAAACCAAACAAAATGCTGGGTAAGCAATCATTGTCTTAATAAAAAAGCCATACCTTATTTGATGACCCACATTTTTCGACTAATTCAATTCCATGCCTTTTTCAGTTGTTTATGATCACTGGATTTTTAAAAGTATATTTACTGAGTATGTTCAAGATAATTTCCTTGACAAGATTTTCCAGGTCCCATAAACATGCAAAACAAAATGACTTGCCTGTCTTGCCATGCACACATAGCTACTGAAAACACCCACCTTGAAAACCTTCTGGACGATCCAGCCGTGGTACCTCTTGAGGGCTTGGTCATAAGCTTTAGTGATATTGATGCGAATAAGATTGGGATTGTCCTCATCTCTCTCCCCATCCGCTAGACTTTGCAGTAAAACCTGAATGAACCGCAGACCTCTGAGGAAAACACTGGTGATATTGTCAAACAATTTATGAAAAATCATAAATTGTACAGCCATAGTATATTTCTATTAGAGCTGCACAATTAATGGTTACAAGATCGCAATCTGGATTCAGACACTCATGTGATCTTTTTCCCAAATGATGATTCACGATCCATAACTTTAGGTGCTCTCACGTAATGTCGAAATTTCTGTAATTAAGCGATTTCAACTTAAAAAGCATTCACGTCCTCATAAACTCAGGATTTTATAAGAGTTTCGATTTGTACCACCTGACCGCTGCAAATTAATTTTGTCATTGATAGTGTTGGCCGAGACAACCATTGCTAGTGTAGGAGCTGTAACAGAAATACAAATTTTCCTTCAGAATTAATAGCCTACAAAAATGAGATTCTCAATGTATTTACAATTGTGCAGCTCTAGTTTCTATTCATGTGATTTGTTGTTAGTATTGGACATTATTTTTTAAAGATATAAAATCAGACAAATCAAAAGACATGCAGAAAATGTGACTAAGTGAACAACTTACCTCTTTAACCACATAAGCGCCAACGTGGCTCCAACTTTAGGCCACTCTGAGCCATGGATGCTTTTCTCAACTAACAGTATCTGCTGAAGAGTCTCATACTTCACTGGATCGGAGTCATAGACAGCTTTAATTTTCTTGTGAGAATTGGGAAGAATTCAGAACACTCTTCAAAACATTTTCAAAGGCATTTGATATAGAAAGTATCCTTAAAAACTGACCAATGAACACATGCAGCTTAGCCCTTCGACTTACTGTGATGTTTCCATTTATGTCAGCCTTAATTGGTGCAAAAACCTTAGAACCAAGGCAATCTGAAAAGTAATTTTGTGATACGCATTACAACCTCATACAATTTTTTTTTTTAAATGTTGTCGTATATATACAGTGGCATGAAAAAGTATGTGAACCCCTTGCAGAATCTGTCAAAATGTGAATAATTTTAATAAAATAAGAGGGATCATACAAAATGCATGTTATTTTTTATTTAGTACTGTCCTGAGTAAGATATTTTACATAAAAGATGTTTACATTTAGTTCACAAGACAAAAAAAAAGCTGAATTTATTAAAATGGCCCCATTCAAAAGTTTGTGAACCATTGATTGTTAATACTGTGTGTGGTTACCTGGATGATCTATGACTGTTTTTTTGTTTTGTGATGGTTGTTCATGAGTCCCTTGTTTGTCCTGAGCAGTGAAACTGAACTCTGTTCTTCAGAAAAATCCTCCAGGTCTTGCAGAAATTTCAGTTATTAAGCATATTTTGCATATTTGAACCCTTTCCAGCAGTGACTGAATGATTTTGAGATCCATCTTTTCACAATGAGGACAATTGAGGGACTCAAACACAACTATTAAAAAAGGTTCAAACATTCACTGATGCTCCAGAAGGAAATATGATGCATTAAGAGTCGGGGGGTGAAAACTTTTGAATTCAAATACCAAGGTAAATTGTACTTCATTTTTCTTCCGTGAAACATGCAAGTATCTTCTGTTGCTTCCGAAGGGCAGTACTAAATGAAAAACAACAATATTTAAACAAAATAAGAAAAATTGTGACATCTTCATCCTGTTCAAAGGTTTTCACCCCCCGACTCTTAATGCATCGTGTTTCCTTCTGGAGCATCAGTGAATGTTTGAACCTTTTTTAATAGTTGAGTTTGAGTCCCTCAATTGTCCTCAGTGTGAAAAGACGGATCTCAAAATCATTCAGTCACTGCTGGAAAGGGTTCAAATATGCAAAAAATGCTTGAAAACTGAAGAATCTGCAGGACCTGGAGGATTTTTCTGAAGAACAGAGTTCAGTTTAACTGCTCAGAACAAACAAGAGACTCATGAACAACCATCACAAAACAAAAAAACAGTCGTGGATCATCAGGTAACCACACACAGTATTGAGAATCAAGGGTTCACATACTTATGAATGGGGTTATTTTAATAAATTCAGCTATTGTTTTGTCTTGTGAACTAAATGCAAACATCTTTTATGTAAAATACCTTACTCAGGACAGAGTAAGGTATTTTAAAAAATAAATAAAAAATAACATGCATTTTGTATGATCCCCACATACTTTTTCATGCCACTGTATATATATATTTATAGTATTATTATTAGTTAAACATTAGTTAAACAGCTATTTTGAAATGCTGTATAGGTACCAAGAAAGTTGTAGCCATCCGGGTAACATTTATTCTAAATGGTTCATCCTGTTCTATTAAAACTATAATAAACTATTTATACTGTACTAGCTAGGATACTAAATCTCTAACTAGACAGGCCTAGAATAAAATACTATGAAATATAGCAAACGTTAAACAACAGGAACTCACTAAAACAACACTTGTACCCACATTTAGATAGCTTCAGGAGGAATTTTTGCCCAAGTTAATGTTTGACCCTGGAACACAGTGATAAATGCGCATGATAATTTGGCACCACCGTGTGGTTAAATTAGGTATTGTAACCGACCTGGGTGAAGAGTATCAGTTATGTCCAGTGTATTTAATGTTTAATGACCTCATTGTAGTTTATTACACAGGTTTGGACAATTCAGTCATTAAAAAGTCAAAGCGAAATGTCAAATGTGAAAGGCAATGGCAGATTTAATGTCCAAAATCGCTTTCATTGTTTCTATTTAAAACCACCTTCGGTATTTAATTTAAGACTTAAAATACTGTTTCATATGCGCGTTCACCAAAANCATCGTTACCAAAAAATATATATATATATATAAATATATAACACGACTCACCGAAAAAAGGTGGCAGATGAGAAACTGACTCCAGGAATGTTTTCGTAGCGATCTCGTTGTTGTCTGGCAGCGGCGCAAACTGCTGATCGAGCAAAAGTGCCATTACAAAACATGTAAATAATACTAGCTGCTAAAATATTGTGGCCTTTTTAATTTTCAAATGGCATTTCTAATTTAATCTGGAATGTCGTAAGAGAAAAAAAATCAACAGGTGAGGGTGGAGAGCCACTGACAAATTGACCGACTAAAACCGAAGTGAGTTCAGTCAGTCACCGCTGAGGCCATGGCGTTAATAAATCATTACAGCATTTTAAATATCCTTCCTTACTGACAAATGGCATGCAGCGTGCTATACACGTTTTTAAATCATTCAATGGGTTATATTCCGTTATATATAGGTTACTTAAAACCTTACATATAGACCTTGTGAAAAACTTATATTAATAAAGAACAGAGCAGCTTAAAGGGATAGTTCACCCAAAAATAAAAATTCTGTCATCATTTACTCACCCTCAAGTTGTTCCAAACCTGTATGAATTTCTTTCTTCTTTCACATGATTTCAGTAAACAAGGCTTCGTTACGTCATAAGTGTTTTGAAACTTCAATAGTTCACATGACTTTGGCAGTTCCGAACCACTGATTTACAAAGCTTCGAAGCTTCATGAAGCAGTGTTTTGAAATCGCCCATCACTATATTGTTGAATAAAGTCGCTATTTTGTTATTTTTGGCGCACAAAAAGTATTCTCATCGCTTTATAATATTAAGGTTGAAGCACTGTAGTCACATTAACTGTTTTAAATATGTCTTTAGTAGTTTTCTGGGCATTGAAAAAGGGAGCGTTATTACTGGCGATGCAGGCCTCACTGAGCCATTGGATTTGATCAAAAATATCTTAATTTGTGTTCGGAAGATGAACGAAGGTCATTTAAGTTTGGATGTCATCCTACAGTATGGGAGAAACTACATGGGAGACTACAATTATGTCATGCAAATAATTAATGAACATGCATTTAAAAAAAATGACAAGCTGTAGCTTGAGTACAGTTAAAATTTATTATATTTAATAACAAGACTTTCAGTGAAGCAGCATCAACTGCATGATGCATATCCCATGTGAAGGCCAATGTGAGTGTGACCTTCCAAATTGAGCAGGTTAAGTGCATGTGTACACATCCACCAGCTACTGGAGCAGGAAATATGACAAACTCGCACCAGGTTAGTTGCATACATAACTGACAACTAGCAGCTCACATATACAACTTGTATATAAATATCATACATTGTACTGAATAATACAAAGCGATACCACATAATACCGGAATCACTTACACAGCAGCTGGTGGCCGTTAGGCAATTGTTTGTGTTATTTGTATTATTTCAGACGAGGCAGCACATGAACACATCCTTTGGACACACAAGGTAACACAAGAGCATCCCTAAAACATCAGGCAGGGTCAATTCATAGCAAAAGGATTTCGTTTTGCGGTTTTCTATGAATAAACTCTAGCATTCTCTGATGACCTGGACGAATGATAACTTTCACACACATGCCTGGGATTAAGCTGCAAAGACTGCAAATGAATAAAAACTATTAATGGTGAAAATAAACAACATGACGTTTTAAAATCATGAGCCGAGGGCGACATGTTTGCATGTGTGAGGGACTATATATTTAAGTGTATAATAGACACCCAAGCATACACACGAATGAGGTATAACAGCTCACATACTAAAGCACTCCATAATAAGACTATACACTCTGAATACTTAATACAATGGCAACACCAGGACGGGTAAGGTAGGATTCTGCAGCGAGGCTAAAGGTATTTATTGCACAAGAAATTAGGCATTGTGTGTCCTGACATCTACATCACGGTCACATTTTTGAGTGAGCTGGTTTTCAAGACAAAGAAATACTTACTATACCAGCTGAATTTCAGCAATAATAGCTGTTTATGATTTTCAGTTTTGTCTCACTTAAACTTCGTACGTGGTATATTTGAAATGTGCAGGTAGGAAATGTGTAAAGGCCTTGTTCTGTTTATCCACAAACAGGAGCAATACAGATAAAACAAATCAGTTAATTAGCACCATGGGAAGCAAAACAAATATTAGTTTACATTTTAAAAGGGCACCGTAAAGCTAGGAAAAAAATAATACAAATCAGGCCGCTGATTATCAAGGCTTAGTGCCTTGAAAGTTATGTTAGTGTATGTATGCATAAATGTCAAAATAAAAAAAAGTTTGATCAATAATACTGGACAAGATAATAGCAAATATAAGTGTACATGGTGAAAGGCGCTCAGATGCTTGTACTGTAACTCAGTTACTGTCTTTGGTAGTCACAGTAACTAGCTGTTTAGCCGCCTTGGCAATGTCGTAGGCACACTGAATAACTTGCTGGGAATCGTGCGGTGTGGCCTTTTGACATTCGCCCTGCAGACGGCTGGCACTGGAGGTCAAGAGGCGTAAGGAGCCGCGAACGGTCTCAGAGGATGGCCTCTGTAATGGGAAACAAATTCAGAGCCTTAATAAAGGATTAGTTCACTTAATTTAATTTTAATTAATTTAGATAATTTAATTCAGTCAAGAAGAAATTAAGGTTTTTGAGGAAAACATTCCAGGATTTCTCCATATAGTGGACTTCACTGGGGTACAACAGGTTTCAGTGCAGCTTCAAAGGGCTCTACACGATCCCAGCCGAGGAATAAGGGTCTTATCTAGTGAAACAATCGTCATTTTCTAAAAAAAATTAAAATTTATATACTTTTTAACCACACATGCTCATCTTGTAATGTGTGGCGCATTGCAGAGCAGTGTAAGACGAGCATTTGTGGTTAAAAAGTATATACATTTTATTTATTTTTTTAGAAAATGGCTGATCGTTTCGCTAGACAAGACCCTTATTCCTCGTCTGGGATCGTGTTGAGTCCTTTGAAGCTGCACTGAAACTGAAATTTGGACCTTCAACCCGTTGTACCCCATCGAAGTCCACTATATAGAGAACAATCCTGGAACGATTTCCTCAAAAACCTTAATTTCTTTTCGACTTAAAGAAAGACATAAACATCTTGGATGACATGGGGGTGAGTAAATGATCAGGAAATTTTAATTCTGTCGTGAACTAATCTTTTAACTGTTTAGTGCCAGGTGTGGATGCAGAAACAATAAATAAGAATATAAAGGGTTATATTCTCCACTATGGCAAAGTTTCCTTATTGCCTCGAAGGCTTACCTTAGGGAATAACGTAGCCATTTCCGTCACTGCTACAAGAATTCTCTCCGAACACAGGACAAAGCTTGGACAAAGAAAAACAATGGAAAAAGCATTTTTTTTTCTGATTAGATCAATTGTCATTTAAAATTATTATGATTAAAATATTCTTGATTATAAAACTTGGAAAAACAAGTAGATCCAAATATGGCTC
Organism: Anabarilius grahami; assembly: GCA_003731715.1. Classification (NCBI taxonomy): domain Eukaryota; kingdom Metazoa; phylum Chordata; class Actinopteri; order Cypriniformes; family Xenocyprididae; genus Anabarilius; species Anabarilius grahami. The sequence continues at coordinate 3,075,638 of RJVU01007007.1, forward strand.
TAATCATCCACATAAAGGCTTTGTACACACTATGACTCAACTCAGCCTCAAATAAAGAAAACAAAATTATTAACAAATCCAAAATTAAAACAAGGGTAAGAAAAGCAGTTTTTGATAACTAGTGGTTCTTGGTGGTAAAAACCACCCCCAACACCATAGCAACCGCATGCGATTTGTTTTGCACTGTGAAAGGACAGCTGAAGTGCAGATCTGGATAAGTGAAATGCTAACCTATGGTATCGTTCTCCCATGAATGCATAATGATCACCACTGACCTGAGACTGAATACCAGTGCAAGTTGAACAACAAAGAGACAGTGTTCAGAATATTGGATCCAAATGACTGTTCCTGATACTTATGTGAATACTGAACATACTGCATGCAGTAAAGACACAAAACATGAGCCATTTGTGAATCTACATGTCTCCTTCCACCTTGGCCATGTGTTGTTATATCCCAGCTGTGTTGACACAATCCCATCACTTGCTTAACAGACAAAAGAGACACTGTGTCACCAGGGCTGGAGACTGGAGAATGGGTCCTTTCACCCGTTTCACAACCACTAAATCTACCAGGCTGTCGCCACACAAAAGCAAGACAAATTTTCTCACCTCTCATGTTTATTTTCCTGTGCAGCTCTGAGTAATTCCTGGATGTTCTTAGTGATCAGCTCTGTTTTGCTGATGACGTCCTCTGTGCATGGTAGAGTCGAGTCACACTCGCCCTCAGACGGGTTTTCTGATTGTGGCACTGTACCGTCGCCCAGCCAGCCACTCGCCCTGGAGAAATTACTCAGTGTTGACCTGTGGGAAAGGTCACATTCACTGTTAAAAAAATAAATACGTTCATTTATATGTTTTTGCAAACAACAAAAAGTGAAAAGACAAACCCTGATTCTTCCATCTCAATGTGGTTCAGTGCATTATCATAGTCACTTTCTGGCATGCCGCTCTGGGCGTCTAAGGTGGATCCCTGTAACAGGAGTAGAGTCATAGTGAGCTTTCTGCTTAAACAAGGGATACAACCTGTTACTGACAACTTGTGTGTACTCAAAGCTTGAAGACACAGCAAACAATCATGCTTTTGGTGTAGAATCAAAACATCAGCATAACAAGAGCTGTAAAGTAAGGCCAGAAACATACTTTGCGCCAGCAGTCAAACGCAGACACTTGGCCAACACGTCGTAAATACTTAACGTGTTCTCGCATTACCAATGCAGTAACAAACCCTCGAGACTCAAGGGGGCGATAGAGTTACCTTCAAACATCTGCCCTATTTAACTGCCCTGCTAGCGTTAAACATGTTAACAGTTTAAAGAGATAGTTCACCCAAAAATGAAAATTATCCTGTGATTTACTCACCCTCAAACCATCCTAGGTGTATATGACTATCTTCTCTCAAACGAACACAATCGGAGATATGTTTAAAAATATCCTGGCTCTTCCAAGGCTTTATAATGGCAGTGAATGGGGGGCCTGATTTTGAAGCCAAAAAAAGTGCACCCATCCATTGTAAAAGTACTCCACATGGCTTTGGGGGGTTAATAAATATAAATAGCCATGTTTAAAACTTTATTAACTATAATAACTAGCTTTCGGCAGATGACCGTACACATCGATTTGCGCGGAAGAGTAACCCCTGACCTGACGCATTACGTAATGATGAACGAGGATGCACAGAGGATAGAGCAAAACAAAACACTGGTCACGAATTAGAAGTTCAAAATGAGAAATTTTAAAGAGAAATAACAGAGGATTTCAATATAAGAGAAGAGGAGCTTGAGTTTGTTACCCAGCCCTATTTGTTTGAACCGCGAGAGGCGTCTAAGCTGACGATACTCCTACATCCTACGTCATACATCACATCACGGGTTACTCTTGTGGCGACTTGCGCCGTATGCGTATGTTATTTTAGATTATAAAGTTTACGTTTAAATATGGATATTTTTCTTACAAAAACCCATCGCTTCACTTCACAAGGCATTTATTAACCCCCCGAAGCCGTGTGGAGTACTTTTACGATGGATGGATGCAGTTTTATTTTTTTGGCTTCAAAATCTGGCCCCCCAATCACTGCCATTATAAAGCTTGGAAGAGCCAGGATATTTTTGAATAAATATCCAATTGTATTTGTCTGAAAGAAGAAAGTCATATACACCTTGGATGGCTTGAGGGCGAGTAAATCATGAGGTAATTTTCATGTTTAAGTGAACTATCCTTTTAACTAAATTTTACTTGTTCAACAAGATTCTCTTCAAACTGTTGCTCCACCAGAAATGTCAAGGTCATGGGTTCAATTCTCAGGGCATGCATGAACTGAAAAAATGTATACCTTCAGTCACTTTGGATAAAAGCATCTGCCAAGATGCACAAAAATCATGACTTACATTCTGATACATTTCAAACGATGGGCGATATCAAACTTGTAGCTAGAAGCGTTTGCATTCACGTACTTGCATAGAGTATGTTTCAGGTCTGAGATATCAGAGAGCCAGTGACTGCTTCGCATATCAAGCAGAGTGGTGAGTAATGTTAATGGCTGGCGTCTCTCGCTGTGTATACAGTTTAAAGTTAGTAGTCCAGCTGAGGAACATGTTGTCCATTAATTGGACAGATCTGAGGTTCATGCACTGAGTGAATGGGGACAGGTTAAAGATAAGCCCTTCCAACAGCCTGTTCACTGAGCAGGTACTTCACCCTTTGGGTTATCTCATCCCAGGACCAGGACAGAGTTGAGGGGAACGTGGGAAGGGATGAGAAGGCAGTCACCGAGGGACCCTTCCCAATCTAGAAAGGGTTCAGATTATGTTTTGAGTGGGCAAAGGGATTTTTTAAATTAAGAATGCACAAAAAGAGGGGCTATCAAATCATACCTGAAGTGATGATTCACTGGGTTACCAACTGAGTTAAAACCAAGGAAATAATGAAACGGGTACACCAAAACCAATTCCATCTTTGGTTCGGTTTGTACTTACATTAGATGGCAGTGGTTGAAGAGTCAGGTTTGTGTCAGGGTGGACGGTCTCTCCTCTAGGGTGGTACTGCCTCAGACCAGAGCCAGTCTCATACATCGACATGGCCCTACAGCCGCGTGGAGGTGCCCTGTGCGGGAGGTCTTGCGGCCTTGCCAAACTGTTAGGGGTTTGCCACTTCAGAGTGCTGTTCTCATTCTGGAGGGAGTTTAACTGAAACAAAGACACTAAGCAGAGTCAGATGCTTTAAGCTACGGCAGTGATGGAGGGTTGTAGTGTGATCTGACCGCTTACCTTGCTTTGCATGAGTCTCAACTCCTCACTAAGATGGCAGTTGACCTTGAGGAGCTGCTGGATCTTTGCTTCAGAGGCATTGAGGGCACTTTTCACTTCCATGAACTCCTGAACGGTGATCGGGCTGTCCGACAAGTCTGAGGACTCTGAGCTCTGATAGGAAAGATCACAGTTAGATTTGATCCCACACACTATTATGTAAGTCTGTCACGATAATTACTATTTTGAGTTATCGCACCATATATGGACCTCAATCATTTTTGGTGACGTGATATATTCCCCATTATGTTTACAAAAAAATTAATGTCATCAACATTTTAGCCTCATCTCGTCTGCTCTCTGTGTCTGAGGCGAAAGTGAGGCTCAGGCAGCTCCTCCTCACACACAGATCGGACACCGATAGGTGAAGAAGGTGTCGTTATAGTGTTTTCCTGATGACTACAGACATTCCAAATGGACTCATAAATATAAACATAACAGCGCAAAATGGTGAACACTCACGATAGCATTGGACCATTCACAGAGAATGCATTTTTGCATAGTTTTTCTATGTATATGTGCGCTAGACAGAAGTGTTTAACCATTGCGCTTGCGTCATTTGCAGCGTCTGGTGCATGACATGGTGTTATAAACACGCAACGGTCAAGTTAAAATAAGTTTGTTATTTTTCTTTTTTTAAACATCTCTAGAAAAATTGTTTTGGCAGCAAGTATGGCATCTTGAGGCATCTGTGCCTTTGTTCATATGGACATCTGACAGCTAGGGTCAGTGTTTTTCAGCAAGTGTGCACCCCTATTTACTGAAAAAAGAAGGTCAGGCAAAAATATGTAGATGGAAAATCTCCACACAAGTGCCTTTTTGTTACTAGAGACAATTTAAAAGTCTAAACTGACATTGTCAAACATGTCCTTTTTTCTGCTTGTTGTTACTTTGCACTTTTTGTTTACAATATATATATATTCAAGTTTTATTTATTTAGGATATACATTTTTTTTTGTCTTTTGTTATTTTAAAGTTTGTACTTGCATTAATATGCTGTTATACTACCATTATATATTCAGTTGCATTAAATGGTCTTAAAATGACTATAATATCATTAATCACATTTATTTCTGGGACAATATATCACACCAGTGCTGCTATTCCGCACCCAAAGAAACTCAACAATGTACCTTGGTCCTCTCGTCTTTTCCAGATGTTGGTTCTTGCTCCGTATCCTCATCGGATGCCACACTGTCGTAATCAGGCTGGTCCATCTCAGGACTTTCACAGCAATGACGGTTCCCAATGTCCTTCAGAATTAACTCCACATTATCTGGGCAGAAAGGGTGGAAGTTGAACTTCATGCATCATACAGTTCATGACAAACCCAAGACCTTTCATCACCTTTGATGTTATCAGGAGAATTTCCTTGCTGACGACGTTTGGCATCAGTTAAAATATCAATAACCAGCGTGGCAAACTCATGTGCATTAAACCTTGCGAGTTTCTGACGTCCCTGCAACATAAATACCACAAACAGAGGGAAACTCAAACATTATCAAACCAACTCAATCATTTTAAAAGGTGTGTCTGCATATTTGTCAATGTACCTGATTCCTAGTGGAAGAATATTCAGGGTTGACAGGGAGGAAAGGTACCACCGTGGTGTCAGTTACTAAAGTGCTGTGGTTCTGAGTTGCAAGCCAGACTACAAAAGCAAAAGAATGACACCATTCAAAATGGTAGGATAAAATTGGAGTTTGTAATTTGAGAGAAATATGGACAGATATCAGGCTATTACACTTCTCTAACCTGCATCCGTTTCTCTTCTGTCAACTTCATCGTAAACATCCATGGCTAGTTCTTCAAACTGATGATTACTGAGCTGAAAGCAGCACAGGGTCATTTTTCAAACAGCAAATTTTAGGTGTCTAAATAGATATTGGAATGTTTGGAGACAAACTAAGGTTCAACTTTACAAACACAGTAAACTACTGTACAACTTACAGACTGAAGCTTCTTCTTTGCCGCTTTGGCCAGTTCTGACAAGTCAAGACCGCTGTATTTAAAATAAAATGAAGAGAGCCATTATTATTATCTGATCATAACTTGCTCTAGCAAGACAAGCAAGTGCCATTTCCATACTTACACATTTCTTATCCATATGAAGCCAGCAAATAAAACAAGATTATGCAATTAAGTATTTTAATTTAAAAACAGAATAAACGACAGGCATGATATAAAAGAGAGCTTATCCTACCTGTCAGCTATCTGAGGAATTATAAAGTGTTGACCGTTTTTATGATCTGAGAAAAAAAAAGAAAAAAAAAAATTCAGGGTATCAAATCTTTGAGGTACATGCTGTACTATGTTATTACAGAGATACTGATGACTGACCTGGCTTTCTTCCACACAGGTAGAACGCTAGTCTGTCAGTCAGCTCAAACTGGATCTCCACCAGTCTGTCTGTGAGTTCCTGGTGTCCTGCCTGCCTATAGTGAGACATAACAGATAACAGAACATAAACAGCATTGAAAATGATTAACCCTGTGGCATGTCAGTCATAAATGAAATAATTGTACTATATTTTAGTTCAATAATGTTATTTTATTTAATATTTTGTATTTTTATGGGATTTTATGGTACTAAATTATATTTATGCAGTAGTTATAATCAATTTATTCACTTGAGCATGGACATGAAAATGACATTTCTAACTTAAACGGTCACAAATCTTGAATGCTTTTGGAGCACAGACTAAAGTTTGGTCTCTTATTAAAGGGTTAGTTCACCCAAAAATGAAATTTCTGCCATTAATTACTCACCCTCATGAAGATTTTTTTTTAATCTCCCATAGAAAGCAACAAAATTACCATATTCAAGGTCCAGAAAAGTAGTAAAGACATCGTTAAAATAGTCCATCTGACTACAGTGGTTCAGAAACCTTAATGTTATGAAGCGACGAGAATACTTTTTGTGCACAAAAACAAAACAAAAATAATGACTTTATTCAACAATTTCCTCTCTACCCTCTTATGCAGTTTATATTGAAGACACATTGCAGCGCTTCCGTGTTTACGTCTGACCGCCAGCTCAGTATTGTTTGGCTCCTGCGTCAGTATCACACACATGCGTCGTGGTGCTCATGTGAACAGCGTCGGCCAATAATGAGCCAGCGTTCAGACGTAAACATGGAAGCACTGCATCAACTGTGTAGGAGACTGACAGGGTAGAGACGAAATTGTTGAATAAAGTAGTAATTTTTGTTCTTGCACACAAAAAGTATTCTCGTCGCTTCACAGCATTAAGGTTGAACCACTGTAGTCACGTTGACTTTTAACAATGTCTTTACTACTTTTCTGGACCATGAATGTGGTACTTATGTTGCTTTCTATGGGAAATAAAAAATCTCTCTGATAATTTGTGTTCTGAAGATGAATGAAGGTCTTACGGGTGTGGAACGACATGAGGGTGAGTTATTAATGACAGAAATGTCATTTTTGGGTGAACTAACCCTTTAAAGATGACACTTGAAGTGAAAAAGATGACACTGCTGAAGTGAAAGTAAAAAAAAAAAAAAAAAAAGTTACAATTTTACAAATTATTATTTTGAATGGAGGTTCTCTATTAATAGAGGTTTTATTTAATTATTATATTTCAAAACACATTTTGCTCTGTGAGAAAAATCAGTCATAAATATAAACAAGCTGTGTTCCAAATTTGAGTTTGATATTAAAAAAAAAAAGTGCTTTCAGTAAGAATTTGTTTGTGCGCAGTACCAAACGTTTCCACTAGATGAAATTCGTCTCCCATTAATTTCAAGTGTGACTAATTTTTTTCAAGACCATTTAACCTTTTCGATTCATGTCCATGATTTTTTTTGTGTGTTCACACAGCGAGTGCCAAATCCTTTACCAAGTTCTGTACCATTCCAATGAAGTAAAAAAAAAAAAAAAAACCCGTAAAAATGTCAAATGTTTAGGTCAAAAATGACCAAACAGCACCAGAGGGTTTATCTTTGGACTGACCACTAAAATCTGCCTCTCTCTTACCTGGCATAGTCAACAGGAGTCTTCCCAGAACTGTCTGGTGCTCCGGGATCTGCTCCATACACAGTGAGCAGCTCTGCCTGTAGCAGCTGGCCTGCTTTAGCTGCCACATGTAATGGAGTATTTCCTTTCTCCTGAAGAAAACAAATGACATTCATTAGAGTAATTCAGTCAGGGACAATAAAGCGTAACTCCTGCTATGGAGCGCATGGAATGAACAGCAAAGCAAAACAAAACAATATCTTATTCCACCTTAGCGGTGGATCGACATGAAGAAATCTATCTATACTGCCATGCAAAACACAGTATCTACACATTTGGTTAATATTAAGTTCTAAGATCTGTCCTTTGATGGACCAGTTTGGATATGCCCACAAGGCATTTTTTTTTTTCAGTTTCAGTGTTGGTATAGTTACTGTATCTAATATGTTGTTTAAACATTATATTAACTACAACAGAAAATTTAGAAATATCCTTATGGCTTTTGAAACTTACTGGATGGAAAAAGTTAGCCTGCGCTCCCAACGACAACAGCCTCAGACACGTTTCCAAATTGCCGGTTCGCACACTAGAGTGAAGTTGCTGAAAACAAGGGTGAATCCGTGGTTTATTATGTGGTTTTGGACTCAAAACTTCTGAAGACCACATCAGATGTAGATCTTCGACAGGCCTTGTTTGAATCTCATTTTCATCTCAGAGGTTCTTGTCCAGTTGATACATTTTTTTATTAAGTAACATTCTTACCTTGCTGAGGTCTTTGGCAGTGACACTATCATCTTCTCTACATGGCATTCGATGAACAAACGCCAGCATTTGATATTTAGCCTTTATGAAATCTGTTTTGTTGGGGCTGAGAGAGAAGTAAATGATAAAGCTTGTTTAAGCTAAGAGACACGCTTGGCTCTAAATGTCATGATATATGGGACTCACTGGACTCTGTCCTGAGGATTGGCTTTGCGTTTTCCACTCATGATCGAAGATGGATCCAGAAGACTGTGTTCCCAGATTGAATTTGCTCCATTATTGTACAGTGACTTCACCATCTGTGGATTAAAAACCAAACACTTCACCTCAACTTAATTAACTTTCACTTTGAGACAATAAATGAACACAAAAAATGCTGCAATGGTGTTCTTGTGACTCCAGCGTCAGCAAGACACATGAGAAGTGTCTAGACGGTGTTGTGGGATCTTGCGCAATCAACCACAGATCTGAATTCAGCCTAATGCTGTATGTTTTAATACGACTTGTTTGGTTCTTCTGGTTCAGTTCAATATGCTGGACGTGATGTGTGATGACATTGAGCACGTTTACATGCATGTTCTTAACCTGATTATGCTTAATAATCCGACAATGCATGTGGCCATGTAAACGCGCTAACCCGTTTTCCTTTATTGGAGTAAGCTTATAAGTTAAAGTGAAGTGAAGTGACATGTGGCCAAGTATGGTGACCCATACTCAGAATTTGTGCTCTGCATTTTAACCCATCCAAGTGCACACACACACCGTGAACACACACCCGGAGCAGTGGGCAGCCATTGCTGCGGCGCCCGGGGAGCAGTTGGGGGTACGGTGCCTTGCTCAAGGGTCTCACCTCAGTCGTGGTATTGAGGGTGGAGAGAGCGCTGGATATTCACTCCCCTCACCGACAATCCCTGCCGGACCTGAGACTCGAACCCATGACCTTTGGGTTACAAGTCCGATTCTCTATCCATTAGGTCACGACCGCCCCATAAATGGTTATAAATGGCTTAAGCATAAACCGATCCTTACTGCGGATTTAAGCACATCCAGACAGAGCGTTTCACAGTAGGGGAGGAGGAAATATTTTGCAAACTCCAACTCTTTCTTGACCTAAGAAATGATGTGTTCTTGTCTCGTGTAGCCAAAGTAAAAATGGTACCCTCAAAATGCTTATTAAAGCTACATTTATTTAACATCACATCTCACATAAATGGAAAACTCAGAATCAGATACATGAATGATTAAGTTTTGATCATCACTACTGGGGAATAACCAGATTTTTTAACAAAGTCAAAGGAAAAAAACAACAAAAAAAACAATGCATCACGATTCTCTCTCCAACAATTCTGGATTGATTCTGAGAAATTCAGAATAAATTCCGAGCTTAGTTTCTAACTGCATGATTGCAAAGTAAGAAAGAAATTACAGTATTTTACACCTCAACAGTCAATTTATAACGTATGCAGCCTTCAAACACGATCTCGCAAATGCGACCGAAGTCATATTAAAGATTCATTCAAAATGAACAAATCGTTCATGCGCGACCCACCTGAATGTTTCATTAAATAATTTTTCATGATCTTCGGCAAGGTTTAAGCGAATTACAAGGACATTCGCGGGCTTCATTGTACAAAATATGCACTGTGAGAAACGCGCTTTGCTTGATGGTACGCTTATAGTGTGCGGTCTCACCCGCCGGTATTTTCATTACAAATGCTCTACAAAAGGCATAATTTATGTTGTTTGGAATGCAGTGGGCTTATATATTAAAAATATGAAACCCACTGAAAGAAGGCTGCTATCAATTTCAAATGCTCACGTGCGCTTTATGAAGAGTGCTCGCGCATGCGGTTGTGTGCGACTCCGTGTAAGTGGTTATGTACTTGCATCTCAAAATGGTTTTATGATGAGAAATTAATGTAAACACAGTCAGTTATGTCTTAAGGGATTAAACAGACAGGACAAAAACATCTTATATTTTAAAAGAGATCTGTGCATTAGTGTAGCCTAATCAAACAACAGAGTAAAATCACTCACAGCTCTTGAAAGGTAAAAACTTTCAGATTCTCTTAAATTCTGAAAGCACTCTTCGTTTATTGCTTTATTATTTACTACTTGCTTTTATTGTTTTGAAGCTATATTTGTTTATGCATTTTAAATTCTTAACATACAATTGTTTTAATTTCATTTTTTAATTTATGATTGGCATATCGGTGTGTATGTAAGCATGCTCATTATCTTGCAGTGTGGTTCAGGAGGCCGACAAAACACAGTGCCAACAAGGGAAGATATGCAGACCACTGTGTTCTATTTTTGTTTGAGGAACTGAAATACAAAGCCTCATTTCCTTTCAATGAACCTCAGGAGGCAAGCAAAGCACGTCCACATTAGAGCATGCAGCATGGGTCTTCACCTGTAGCTGTGAAGGAGGCCACAAAGTGTGGGTCAGGTGCCGGACCTGAGAACTGTGGCGGCCCAGACCTCGGTGAATACTGCAGCATTCATCGCAGATCAGAACTCCACGATTGATCGAGGCCCAACGAGGATCTAAGAAAGACAAAGAAAAGCTTTGTGATTTGATGAAGTATTGCACATTACGGTTACAAATTCCCCTCAAAAGGCAGATCTTGACATTATTCATTCTTCCTCCTAACCAACCTACTGTCAAAACTTAAAAACTTGCCAAATCGATGACAAATTTAGAAATGTAGAACTCCTTTGTACAAATGGCCAGATGTGCTAGTTTCCATGGAAGCACAAGATGGTCTCTAAAGATAATTTCCAAATAATGCTGGAGAACATGATAATCATTGAAGCAAAGGAGGAACAGTAACTTATCTAATGCATTGTTAGCATAACCCAAAATGTTCATTCATTTTCAGGAAACAACAAACAGCATTTTAAGCTTAATAGTCAGATAAAATCCAAAATAAACATGTAAATTAATGTAGATCATTTAGACGAGTTGGATCGCAAAACACCGCTACATAAATATAATAGTTTAAATAATAATATTAGTTAATAATTATTAATAAAAAAAGTAAAATTTATGTGTATTTATTGCTGTGGATTATCTTTTTATAGTTATTCTATTAAATAAAACCAAAACAAATGACGAGTTCTCCATATTGATTATAGGAACACTTACAAATAAAAATATTATGTGTAGATAATGGCTGTAAAAAAGTGAATATATAAAATTATGAATAAATAAACACTTATTTCCTTACTGACTACAATTATTTAAAGCATAAAATGCCACTGCTGTTAACATCTAACGTTATTGGTCTATCACTAGATTTTATGTCAATTAAAAAAAAAAAAAAAAGAAAGTTATTTAAGTTCTATGTTTTATTATAATAACAATAACCGTTATGATAACAGAAACCAGGTATTTCGGTGGAAACTATGGTTACCATGGTATATTTTTGTAAGGTCTTCCCTTCTTAATGAATTAAAGATGCGTCTTTACCTCACAGTAGACATTGAGAGACTAGTTTATTGGTTGATCTGAATGTAAAAAAAAAATAGTTTTTAAAAACGAGGGCCTGAACATCATCAGTTAGCGGTATTTTACAATGGGAATATCGGGATCGTCCTTTAACCGCGTTATGTTTTATTCATACACTAATATCCGTGAGTATTATTACCGTGTTTGCTTGAGTATAATCTCAAATAAATTCAGTTTATAAACATCTGTCTGAATAAAGCCCTGCATAAATCTCAAAGACACTGTCTGTTTGCGTTTGTTTCATGTTTGTTTTGTTTGTCTTACCGCACGCGCTGCAGTCTGCGCAGATCTCTCTGTTTCGCGTTCGAGTGGACATCTTACAACTGCGTTATACGACAGTCTAAAACATTAATGTGATTAACACATAAATAAGGGATAGAGACAGATGTGGGGAGGACGAGTTTCCCCTTGTTCCTCCTTGTTTGACGCCTTTTTTACTTCCTGGAAGAGGAGGGGATCGGCAGTCATGGGCGGGTGTTCTTCAACATCACACTGCAGGCGAGCGACGCGACGCGACCAGCTAGAACCGAACGCGCCCATTTATCAACTGACCAATAGCGTGCTGTTTGGTCGCGTCGTGTTGCTTTTCGTTTTACCTTTCTAAAGGGTATTTTAACTAACACAAACGAGAGTAAAGGAGGGGAATTCACTTTTCAAATATTTGGGGGATTTTTTCGCCTCGTAAATTTCTGACCCAAGGTTTAAAGATGAACATGCAAAACTACCCACCAACACTATTAAAGTGGTTGCAGGTTTAAAAGTAGAAAGGCGCTAGAAGTTTGTGTTTGAACTTCCTAGCTCTGAATACATTTCTATGGCATCCTGTGGAAGAGTATAGCTGGTGAAGTCCCACCCAGCAAAAACTCATTGTAAAGACATTTACATATTGTAGAGTTATCGAAAGTTATCATGAGATTTGTAATATTTGAAGCGGACATCATAACAAATGTCAGTAGACCAAAAAGGTTTTAAAACGAGCGGTTTATTCATTAATCCGTAAGATCTTACCTTCATGCTGTGGAAATACAAACCGGAAGAAAACGAGGGGGGGCTACATAAGGTTCATAACTGTGTTCTGCTAAGAAAGATTGTTTGAATGACACTAAAATGGGTAAAATAATTATTTGGAGGTTAAGTATGGACATGAGAACGAAAACCTTGGCCACTTTGACTTGTCTCTCAAACCCTTTATTCCAAAATGAAATCCTGATCTCTCACTTTTGGTCATTACCATTTTAAGTTTCCTAAAGCTTTAGACTTACCTCAAGTGTTGTTTTAGACAGAAATCTTTTATCATCTATCATCAGCAACCTTTCTTTGTTCTGTGCAACAATAATATGGGTCATTTTGGTGAGTCCCAGAGGAATTACTGTACTCTCCCTGAAAAACGGAGATTAATTGGAGCATTTAGAAGAAAAAGCCCTGGAGATCTCCAAGTAGAGCATGTCTTTAAATGAGCTGAAGTTTACCTTTTAGGCTATATCTTTGAAATTCATCTTTGTTGGTAAATTACAATTTGATAATTAGAAATTAAAAGATTATGTGCTGAGGGAGTAGCACTATCATATAAGTATCTTAAATGTAGTGTTAACTCAGGTAAATTAGGACACTATTGGAATTGTGGTAACTAGCAAAAGTAGCACAGTTTACACAGATTGTTGCTAACTTTCTTTTTTTAAAAATCAGCCACAAGGTGGAGACAAACACTTAAAGAATCAAGCAATAAAAGGACAAACTATGGCCCAGTTTCACAGACAGGTCTTAGATTAAGCCAGGATTAGGCCTTAGTTCATTTAGGGCATTTAAAGGATTAGTTCACTCTTAAATAAAATTTTCCTGATAATTTACTCACCCCCATGTCATCCAAGATGTTCATGTCTTTCTTTCGTCAGTCGAAAAGAAATGAAGGTTTTTGATGAGAACATTCCAGGATTATTCTCCTTATAGTTGACTTCAATGGCCTCCAGACGGTTGAAAGTCAAAATGACAGTTTCAGTGCAGCTTACTTTTTTTTCCGTAAGTAGAATAGGAAAGGCGTAGGACATACAGCGTAAGCTTTTTGAAGAATACGGAAAGCGGAAGCACGTGCACGGTGATCATTTGTGTTTATAAAGCATATATAGTTGTATTTCGAAAATGACCGATCGTTTCGCTAGATAACACCCTTATTCCTCGTCTGGTATCGTTTAAAGCCCTTTGAAGCTGCACTGAAACTGTCATTTTGACCTTCAACCGTCTGGAGGACACTGAAGTCCTCTATAAGGAGAATAATCCTGGAATGTTCTCATCAAAAACCTTAAATTTCTTTTCGACTGAAGAAAGAAAGACATGAACATCTTGGATGACATGGGGGTGAGTAAATTATCTGAAAAATGTTATTTAAAAGTGGACTAATTCTTTAAGTAGCTTTAATAAACGTGCCTTAGAAAAAAGAAAAAAACATTACTGGTGTGCATCTTGAGACAAAACAATGGCACTGACATATTTTGAGATATGTCAGTGCAAGTTGGTTTCAATTGAAACTGCTAAAACGTGCATTTTTGTCTGGGGACTAGGCTTAAGTCTTGTCTGTGAAGCCAGGGTAAAGGTTTATTTCAGTCCATTTGATATATTTTATAATAATTTGATATAATTTCTAAATAAAAGTCTCCAAATGATGTCTGTTGATAATAATAAAGTTAAAATGCAGAAAATGTAACAAGTAATAACAAATGCCACGGAAATATATTTTTTTAAATACTTTTTATTCATTCCGCTTATTTCTTGACAACACAAATTGTTTACTTATATTTTTTTTCTGAAAGTTTCACAGTGCGGCCAGCGCGTGTAGGATGTGCACTGTACACAACATATACATACATTGCAGTATACTCATGTGTATATACATTTTGTAAAGAACATTTTAAATAATAATAAAAAAAGCATTTTAAAACTCAATGTTGTAATTAAAATACATATTTTTTTTCTTTCTTTCCATGGTTTGGAAAATAAAAAAAAGGAAAAATAGCCGCTGTTTTTCTACCTCGGTGTTTTGCTCCTGGCATTAACATGCCCTAAACAAACATCATATATGAATTTCCCATTCACCTGGACCATAACAGTCATGGCCATAGGAAAGCAACCATCCTGTCTGTGCACACAGGCTACAGCAGAAGCGACTGTTCGCAGAAAATGTTGAAAAATAATACTTTTAGGGCCTGACAGCGAGCAATGTGGCAGCACTGCTGTGGCCTCCCAATGCTTGACATCAAAAGACATTACGCCCTCTAAATCACCTGTGCTTCAAAAACCATCCAAACAAAGGATAGTCTTTCAGCTAGAAAATACATTCCCACAGATGGTTCTCGTGGAGTTTCAGCGCTACTTACTCTACTTGAACACACACTGCACATTTAATACTGCATATTGGTTTAATGACTATGAGGATGAATTAACTTGTAGTCCGTGTTCTGGATTGATTTTAAAGAACATAATCATAATGAAAAATA
Source organism: Anabarilius grahami (assembly GCA_003731715.1). NCBI lineage: Eukaryota > Metazoa > Chordata > Actinopteri > Cypriniformes > Xenocyprididae > Anabarilius > Anabarilius grahami. The sequence continues at coordinate 3,090,677 of RJVU01007007.1, forward strand.
AATTTTGTGCATGGACCATTCTTAAGAGCTAACTGACCCTTTAGCATAAACAGATGCAGATGCTATTTTTAGTCACCTAATGTTTCCTAATTACCCAATGAACCAGCCATCATCTCTCTGTCACTTTTCATCAGTTCATACATTGGTTTTAACAATGCCAGAGATTAAAAGCTGGACTTAAAACATAAAAGAAACTACAGTAGGACAAAGGAGTTGTACAATAAGTGGGGGAAAACCCCACCTGATATTTAAATATACAAATCAGAACCATTTTTAAATTGTAAAATTGTTGCTTAGAAATAGATAAATTCCAGTAAATACACTTCTAATTTTATATTTTGGACTTTTGGAACTAGGAAATGGGGAAAGGAAATAAAACAAGACTTGAACCCATGTTACCCACATGAGCACCATGGCTCAATATCACTAGAGGCCAATCTAGGACTGACTATAAATAAATTATTCACTTGTGTGTGTGAGAGTCTGGCACCTCAAGAGGTTACAGTTAATTTGAATTTTTTCAAGAGGTTGAATGTTTATTATATTGCCGAATGTTCTGATTACTGCTCAGTTTCTTTTTGGAAATTCAAGCATAACTTGGATTTTTCACAGTTTATTCTTAACAAACCCACTGCTGGTCTCTCTCTAAGAACGCATCAAGATTAGTCTGTTCAGCTCCACTCCACTAATAAAGCCTCGTAAAATAGTTTCTCAAATCAATTGATCAATGTGCATCTCTCACCCGTCCAGCAGCTGGTTCAGCATCAACGACAACATACAACATGAAAAGAAAAAAAACATGGAATGGCTTTAAAATCAAAGCTTGGCAATATTAAGGGTTTTGTTTACAGCTGGATATAAATGAACCCTGAGGGAGAAAAGGAACACATTCATGTAACAATAACTCATTCACAAATGAATGGATGCCATTGGCTGAGGTGGACCTGCTGTAGTTAACCAGTAATGTACCACAACTGTTACTGCATGAGAGGTTTGGTTGACCACAGGCTTTATGGCTGCATCCCAATTTCCAAACTACACCTCATAATAGTGCGCAAGGTGATGATGTATTTTTGTAGGCCAACCCAGAAGTTGGCATGGTTGCCTCGACAAAAACCCAATAGGATTTTTTAATTGGCTTTTGTATTATTGCTGAAAATAAGCTCTGTGATCAACAAAAGTTTATGATTACTAAAGTTACACGTCATGATGATCTTCACAAATGAACAGCTTTTATGAATTTTGAGGTCTAAATACAATCGCCAAAAGTAAAAATCTAAAGTTAGGCTATAAAGGAACTACACCACGGTCACATGACTTCAACGTCACCATCACTAAGCTTTTAAACTCTTTATTTAAACATTTAAAGATCAGTTTTCCTGGTCAGTGTTATGATGTTTAGCATCCCCGACAACCTTTTTAGTCCCATTTAGCCACTTGTCAGCCACCGCCTTCAAGACAAGTAAAAGCTTTAAAAAAAAAAACACAAGGGGATATTACTGATGTATTTTATATCGTTGAATAAAACATGAAAATATCTTGAGCTTGAGTTTAACCCAAAACCCATTCAGCCAAAAACCCTTTGACTTAAGGATGATGGAACTGGAAGTGCTAAAATGCAAACTTGTTTCTGGGTTTGGTCTACAAAAATATGCTACTGCTGCAGTATTCTATTAATATAGATAAGTGTGTGCTGTCTACCATTGGTATAGTCTCGCCCCAAACTCGCGCCACTGGTTGAGTCAATGTTGCTGTGTCAAGCTGGTTGAGATGTTTTGATAGCACCACAGAGCCACAGTGTTTCACTTTTCAGGCAAATCGACCTACGGATTTCTTATAGATGTTAAGTGGGCAAAGAAGACTTAAAAATCACCTTAATGTCCACGGTGCAGCCTGATTTTTGCATCCACATCAACTTGTGCACAACAGCTCATGTGAGAGTGATTTGAGCGCTTGAAAAGAAAGGTCCACACTTGCCAAACGCAACAATTCACGCTCACTGTAAACGTGTACTTTGAAAGGCTTACACACTTAACTGTGCACAAGATGGTGCCGAACATGGAAAATTAAGTCTACCTGGGCCTTAACCATGTCCTAACTATATACCTAAAAGTACTGTATGTACTTTTATCGGATAGTAGTATGAACACTGGAATGCAGCCGCCAACGCTCAGTAGATGATTCTACCGTTCAACCTAAGTTACCGCAGCTCTTTTGCCATTGCAAATCCATCAATCAGAGGAAGTCATTTCTCCAAACAGAGGAGGATGAACCAGTTGCATATAGTTGATGCACCATGGCGCAAGCTATCAAGGAACCAGCCTTGATTCTCCATGGAAGCCTGTTACAAATGAACTCTGGCAACAAATATAGCTCTACATAGAAATTATATATTTTCATGTCTATCATAATATCATTCAATTCCATATTTTGTTTTTATAAATAAATGTGTACATGTCCACGTGACACTTGTTGATAGTAACTCCCTATTTTCTTTATCTGGTCCCAGACTCCAAAAGGTTGAAAAAAGTGATGCTGCCGAGTTCCAACATCCGCTCAAGTTTTCCGAGCGTTTAAACCAGAGAGTCTGCGTCTGTTTTGCAGTGACAGTTGAATTGTTTTGGTGAATTTCTTTTAGCCCTAGGTGAACAGACCGATTTCTCTGACTGCATTTCGGCTCTAAAGACGAAGAAAGTAGTGGGTTTGCTTCAGTGTCTGCTGTCAGAAAGGCCTCACAGCACTGTAGCCAGACTGAGTGTGAGAACCGTTCAGTCAGTGCCGCCCACTTACAATGCTCCGCCCCCTTCCAGCCCCGCCTAGCTCATCTGATCGCTTACATGTGGAGATGTTCATTAAATTCGCTGAGCCAGGACTCTGTTTGTCAGTGATAGCGACTTCTCCTTTCTTCACTGTCTGAATCATAGTCTCTTAACCCGATACCTTTCTGTAGCTTCAATAGAGACTCTCTCATCTGTAAACACACAAATACATCATTGAAATCCTGCAGTGATTGCAGTTTAAAGGAATAGTTCACCCAAAAGATTTGGAATATAATCATACGAACCAATTTCATGATGCTTTTGCATCCTTTTCACTTTGTTGAATTGCATGAACAAGAGCAACCAGTAAAGTTCTTTTCTCCTTTTGTGTTTCACTGAAGAAAATAAGTCATATGGGTTTACAATGACATGAAAATGAGTAAATGATGACAGAATTTTCATTTTGGTTGAACTATCCCTTTGAGTTCCTTTCTTCCTTATAAAGTGGTGCAGGGTTGACAATAGAACCTGAAAGACTAATTCACCAGTGGTTTCTTTGAGATTTTCCAATGGGGTTTTATGTATTTAAGAGTAAAATAAAGCCTGTGGTAAGCATAACTTGACGATACTTTGACGTTTTGTTCTACAACATAAATTACACACACACTCGCACCCCAAACTGTCTTATCTAGTTACTTATTAGAAATATACGTTTTCAAAAATAAACATAACTGCTTCAAAATTCACGTTTTTGGTATGGGTGTGTGTAATTTCCGTTGTAGAACAAAATGTCAAAGCATTGTCAAGTTATGTTTACCACAGGCATCTCATAGGAAAATCTCGAGGGAACCAGCGGCGAATTAGTCTTCTGGGTTTTGACATCATCCATACACCACTCTTATTGTATGATACTGTATATTATTTATAATATGATACAGCTATGAAAGTTTCACATTTTTCAAACTTGTACTGTACTTGATCGTACCTCATCTAACAACAGCACAGATGACTTTATTATTTCCCTCCATTTCTCCAGCTCGTTTTCATGGTAACGCTGCTGAGACTCCAAAAGTTGAGCCCATTCAATCTGTGTTTGCGGAAGTTTACTGCAACACACACACAGAGCAAAAAACATTCCTCACACAAGCATCATTCATGTGTTCACATGCAGCAAAAATCAGTCTATTAAT
>RJVU01007007.1:3094699-3150647 GCA_003731715.1 Anabarilius grahami
GATTTATATATATATATATATATATATATACTCACCCTCATGTCCTTCCAAACCCGTAAGATATTCATATCTTTGGAACACAAATGAAGATCTTCTTGATGAAATTTGAGAGCTTTCTGTCCCTCAATTGATAGCAACGCAACCACCACTTTCTAGCCCCAGAAAGGTAAAGACATCAGTAATCCATGTGACTCCAGTGGTTTAGCCTCAATTTTATGAAGCGACGCTAGTGCTTTGTTTGCGCAAAAAAAAACCACAAAAAAAACATAAAACATAATTTACCACTTTATTTACAAAATATTAATCTCCAACGAGCATTCAGGAGAGCACCACGACGCATATCTGTTGTGTTGAAGTAAGAGCAGATGTTGTTGCGTGAACGCGCGTTGGAGATACATTTTTTGTAAACAAAGTGGGAAATTATGTTTTATGTTTTAAAAAAAACATGTTTTTGCGCAAACTCAAGTCACTTCATAAAACTGAGTTTAAACCACTGGAGTCACAAGGATTACTTTAATGATGTCTTTACTACCTTTCTGGGGCTTGAAAATGGTAGTTGCATAGGCTATCAATGGACGGACAGAAAGCTCTCAGATTTCATCAAGAAGATCTTCATTTGTGTTCCAAAGATGAACGAATATCTTACGGGTTTGGAATGACATGACGGTGAGTAATTAATGAAAGAATTTTCATTTTTGGGTGAACTAACTCTTTAAAAACAAAACAAAAATACCTATTAATAAAATGATTTTTGCAGTGTACAGGACGAGTTACGTGCCAACATTTAACATTCACATTTACATTTACATTTATGTATTTGGCAGACGCTTTTATCCAAAGCGACTTACATTGCATTATACTATACATTTGTATCTGAGTATGTGCAATCCCTGGGATCGAACCCATGACCTTGGCATTGCTAGTGCCATGCTCTAACCACTGAGCTACAGGAAAGCTCAGTTATGTGAGGTTTTTCAAAACTTCTTTCCTTCTCATTACACAATCAAGGATCTAGTTACCTTTCCTGAGACCTGAGACCCTGCCAGGAGGTCAAACTCTGGGCTGTGTATTCCAGCATCCATAGCTTATAAAACAGCATCATGTTCAAAAAGACCAGCAGCACCAGACTGAGGAACAGAAGAGGACAAACCCAGATCAGCTCATGAACTGCTCTATATCAGCTACATCACATAAATCAGTGCAGCTGAAAATGATGAAAACATTGAATACCTTACACAAATCCTGCAGGATGCAATGAAAACAGGAGAGAGAAAAGATATGAAGCCAAAAACAACAGACTATAATGAATTCCTGCTGACCAACAGTGTGAGTTACTTGAACAGTAACTCTGAAACATGGAAAAAAAAAAAGACACTTTTTTATCCTCTAATAATGTAACACAGTGTGAGTGACTGACAGTATGAAGATTGAAAACAGACCAAAGTAGACACTGAATGAAACATGCAGTGAGGACTTTAAAGGGGCCTATTTTACACTTTTGTACCATGTTAGAAAATGTATACATCAAATTCTTGTATTTCAAGAAATGAGTTTGCTAAACTGAGCAATTTGAGAGAAAAGAAGTGGCGAAAACAAGTTTCATTTTGCCATTTAATTCCTGTGATCTGGTGCCCTGGTTTTCGTTTCTAATTGAGAATACCCACACAGAACTGATGATGAGCAGGAGTTTGGAAACGCTGTAGAGAGCCAGGCCTTCAGATCCGTGGTCCGGGATGTGTCTGGTCTGTGTGGATCCTGCAACAGCACATACATTATACTCAATGAACACAGAGAAAACACTTAATGCAACCAAAGCAATATTACTGCCCATGAACAGTACATAAAGGTATCTCAGGATGGAATTTGGCTCATGGCGTACCTGCCACATGTTTTATGCGACGGATGACACTCTTCTCATCCTCAGGTGTGGTGACTGGGCTGAGCGCCTCATCCAGGTGCTGCTGCCTCATGTGCGTCATGGGCCGCTTCCTCCGCCTCACTGTAGCTGTGCGTAACGCTTTGGATTTGGGAGACTGTTTGTGAGGTTCAGATAGCACCAGTTGTATCTTATTCAACTCCAGCTCTACACACACAGACAGCACAGAGAGGAACAGAGAATATTTTCATCTTTATCCTTTTTATCCTGTTCTCTGCAATTTTATTTTAATTTGTTGTTTTATTTTATTATAGGTTATATTATATGCATTACTATTTTTATCTTTACCTTTTACTCTGAAGTGAAATATTTAATGTTCAAAATTAACATTAAATTTTTTTCATTTTTAAAACTTACCTAAATACCTAAAATATTCATCCAGGCCACTCCAGAAGTTTCTCTCAATGAAACCCTTGACCAATCCCCATGGCTGTTTCCTGTAGCGCAGTTCAGCTGATACTCTTTTAGATTCATAAGCAAAAACCACAGCATTTTATTCCTCTTACATGCTATAAAATTTATTTTTTGTATCGCACCAAGCAATGCACATTATAATGATTTATTGGATTAAAATAGAGTGCAGGATTTACCTCAGACGGCACTTGTTCTTTGCGACTCTAGTGAGCATGTAACGATTGAGTGTGTAAAAGTAATCGTGATACGGGACATCGTGAGCAATCACCTCGGCGTCGATGATATAGCACTCGCTCACTTGACTGGCCTTGTGCAAAGTCTAGAAGAAAAACAAAGAAACTAAAGCTTTTCATACCATCATCATAAAGACAAAAAATATGTTAAACATGTCCCATATACTGTATGAGGCTTGTTTATCTCCTCTGGTGAGCTCACCTGCGTCTCTGTGACTGTGGCCGTCTTTGGGGCCAGTGGGTTGGAGAGGGCGATGGTGTACATGATCTCTCTGGTCTGACTACCAGTGTCCTCTTTCCTCCAGGGGCGATAGACCACATCTGCAAAGAAAGATAGAGAGAGAGAGAAGGTAAAATATTAGCTATACAATAATAGCTAGATAAATAGACCGACAGATAGAGAAATAGACAGACAGATAGATAGACAGACAGACAGAGACAGACTGATGACATACTGACAGACAGACAGATAGACGCAGATGGACAGACAGACAGACAGATAGAGATAGACAGACAGACAGACAGACACAGATAGAGACAGACAGACAGACAGACGACAGACAGATAGACGCAGATGGACAGACAGAGAAATAGACAGACAGATAGACAGACAGATAGATAGAAACAGACAGACAGATAGAGACAGACAGACAGACAGCGACAGACAGATAGACGACAGACAGATAGATAGAAACAGACAGACAGACAGACAGACACAGATAGAGACAGACAGACAGACGACAGACAGATAGATGCAGATCGACAGACAGAGAAATAGACAGACAACAGACAGACAGATAGATACAGACAGACAGACAAACAAACAGATAGAGACAGACAGACAGACGACAGACAGATGATAGACAGAGAAATAGACAGACAGATAGATAGATAGATAGATAGATAGATAGATAGATAGATAGATAGATAGATAGATAGAAACAGAAAGACAGACATATAGACAGATAGATAGATAGATAGATAGATAGATAGATAGATAGATAGATAGATAGATAGATAGATAGATAGATAGATAGATAGATAGATAGATAGATAACCCATATTGGTCCACCTGAGAAGCGCCTCTGCTCCAGAAATTCTCTCATGAACTGGGATTCAGTGAAGAGGATGTCATACAGTTTATCCACACTGAACTTATACACTTCATTAATGTAAAGTTTCCCATTCAGATCTTCCTGGAAGGCCTGCACTTCCCCTGCTGAGAAAACATACACGCACAGAAACAGGAAGTCAGACTAAAGTTGTGGTACAGTATATAGAAATGGATTTTTCATACACACCCTCATCGTGTGTTTCTGAGGAGTCGCTCAGTTCAGTGGGGAGGTCTTCATTGTCGTTGAAATCCAGGGAGGGGGGTGGGGTGGGAACATGGGCGGAGCCGCTGGTCTCTGACAGGTTGTCAGGTAAAGGCAGGGCCAGGAGGTCTTCGGGGACACAGCCAGTAAAGTCCTCCACTGGGGGCACATCAAACTATAATCATAGAAATATTGATTATTAATTAATTATTTTTTAATTAATAAAATATCAGTTTGCAGCGCTAACATTCTGCTGTACTGGTAAGGTATGGCCAACCATTTATGTCATGATTAAACTACTCTTAATACAAAATTCTTAAGGTGTACGTGGGCTCCTACTATTCCCACTGTAACGCAGTTATGTGTTTTGTGAAAGTGACCCAGTTCTTACATTGACTGGAGCATCTGTGCAGTCTGTGGAATTGAGACTGCTATTGGGGAAAACCTTCCTGTGGAGCTGGGGGCTGATGTCCATCTTGGCGTCTGGAGTTTTGGGGCAGTTGTCATTGGCCTCGTTGTCTTCAGCGGGAATCTCCTCACAGTACCTGCACCAGGGATAGGGGCAACAGCTGCAGGTCAAGATTACCAGCTCGGGCAGCAGAATAGACCCTCTCCCACAGATAGCAATGAGATGGATAGATGGACAGTGGGAAAAAAGGAGAAGGGAAGATGTCTACAGCAAATCAATAATAATTGTATGTACCGCAGTAGTCTGACTGATGTATATCTGATTGGGTGATTGGGCAGTCTTCAGTGTCACACGATCCTTTAGAATATCATTCTAATATGCTGATCCAGAAATGTTTCTTATTATTATCAATGTTAAAAACAGTTGTACTGCTTGTTGTTTTTGTGGAAACGGTGACACACTTTTTTCAGGATTCTTTGATGAATAGAAAGTTTTTATTTGAACATTTATTTGAAGTAGAAATCTTTTGTAACATCATAAATGTCTTTACTGCCACTTTTGATTATTATTGCATCTTTGCTGGATAAAAGTATTAATTTCTTTCAAAAACAAAAATGGTTTGGATTGGTCATATCTGACTGGAACTATAAATCACATGCACATGCCCCCTCAGATTTTTGAGGCAAATGGAATTGATTGAAGCTTCCAAAAGACAAAAAATAATATTTTTACATTTACAATTCAAATCTGCGTTTGCTTTTTGGCTGGCGCTGAGCCAGAGACAGACGTGCTCAACGCACATCATATAAGGCTATCACAACTGTTCAGTGTTTTCAACAATATATTTATTTTATGTTTCTGACATTTAAATACAGATAAGTGCTAGAAAAATTAATTCATTGTTTGTAAAATATACACTGATGTCTATGGAAGTGTCAATAATCTTTTCAAATATAATTTGATGATGTGTTTTCTACACATATATAATATTCTACACATTGCATAGGTAACTATAAAGTTTACTTTAATCTTAGAATATTGTACATACAAAATGAATAGTGCCCCGAAGTTGTCGAATTTCTTCGTTTTGAAGCTGTATGTCACAATGTAATTCGTGCAGAACCATCAATTTTTCCACATGTGGGTGGTTTGGGGAATCCGTCCAAAATTTTACAAAACATACATTTTTAGCCTTCTGTTAAAATTATTTTTACTGATCGACCGAGCTCAGTGTACGCTAGGTAATGGAGGGTGTTAGGTTTGCACTTTGCAGGACTTCAAAGAACAGCCTCTGATTCACAAAATGTTGTTTATATATCTATGTGGTGTTTTTAATATGCTTTAGGACAAACCATGTGCAAATCCATAAGTCAACACCATTGCTGAGTATTTATTCGCTGGTGTTTCTGACTTGACAAACTACCTTGTAACCAATCAGGTCAACGTGCCGGTGGGCTCTGGCATATCATTACTGACACAAGGAAGTCTCAAGAGAAGCCAGGTTATCCCGGTATTTTTTCTGTTGATATGAAAATCGGGTAGATTAAGCAATATGGCGAGTGAAATATGTATATTACGATGTTATGATGAACTATATGATTTTGATAACAGATTACTCTGAATTTTAATATTTACATGCATTTTCTGTAAAGCTGCTTTGAAACGATATGTATTGTGAAAAGCGCTATACAAATAAATGTGAATTGAATCGAATTTCTCGAGTTGTTCATTTTCAGAAGGCAGCTGTCTGACTCTGAGATGGTGAACGGGAATATGGTTTGTGTAAAAGTAGCAACACATTATTAGCTGTTTGATAATGTAGTCAAGCAAAAGGCTAATCATATTAATTACCGTTATGAGAGCGACATTGTAAAAAGTGATACCATTGTGCAGCGTTTACCTCAGTAAGTTGACCGAGTGGATCTCTGAGCTTGTGCGAGTGAGTGGAGGCGGGGCTAATTACATATTAATAGATTCACGTATACTAAATGAAACAAGGGTGTAGAGTTACATTCAAGCTATTTCAAGACGTTAAGAATTTTTTTCATAGGAAAAAAAGTATAAATATGTTATTTTGGTGATCAAAGATGAGTTTTAAGGGATAAAATTATTGACTACAGGGGGACTTTTAAAATTTTGTTTGTTTCTATCAGCTACACAATAAGTGGAAGACTTATAGTCCTAATATTCTGGAATAGCGACAGTAAATGCGTTAATAATGTATGTTCTCACTTCGATAATTCATCACATATGTTGACATTGCATTAATTATTACAGTGAAAGCTAAAGTAAAGTTTTATTCTAAATAATAATAGTTAATTTTCTTTGGTTCAGACCTGTAAAAAGACTAAATCTGAGTGTACTAGTAGCTTGGAAAGGGGCACAACACCACTATTGTGACTAAACGAAACGCCCCCAATACCAGATATCCCTAAAATTGCAATTGACAATCTGTTTCCTGGAACTCTTCTAACAAAGCTGTGAGAGAGGGTGGAGATTTGTAAATTATGAATCACCTAAATGATTCAACATTCAGAATGGGGGAAGACTCACCCCATGGTGTTGAAGTCATCATCTGGAGGTACATAATCCTCATCGTCACTGGTCAGACCCAGTTCATTCCCATAACACTGATGGACAAAATGCCACAGCTCTTTGGGACACAATGGCTAGATAAAATGAGAGCCATAGAGACTCAGTGGGCTAACATGGCCATCAAACATTTTTTTTCAAATAATCATTGGGAATAATGACATGTCTTGTCAAACCTTTTCTAGTAGAGCATTCTGCCAGAGTCTGAACATCATCATGTACGTCCGATCTCTTGCCCCGAATGAGGTAAAAAAGTGCTGGAGGAGAATATGCGAATATTAAGTATGTATGGCAGATTTTGGTTCACTATTGATGTTATGCACAAAGTCAAAGGCCTCTGTTTACCTTTTCATTGTCTGTGCACAGCTGGATGGCGTTGGGGATGAGTCTTGCAGTCTTCTCCTTCGTCATGGAACAAACATCTTTCAACCTCACGGTCAGCTACACACACACACACATACACAGAGAGAGATGACAACACAAACTCAGCATACCTGTTGAAGCCACACCTGGACATAGATTATTCCCTGTATATACATTTTTTTAGAGCTTAAAAGACAATTAATCTTCATTTTACTTCTGTGCAGAATCAGCTGTTTCTCCTCACACAGCTTTGCTGATCCAGCTATGCAATAATATAGCATGAGAGACTGATGCCCCCCGAGATGAGAGTAATACTTCAACTCACCAGCGTTTCCCAGCGGAATATGTTGCTATAGAAACAGATCCAGTTTTCAGAGAGGTAGAGGCGACCCTGCAGGAGGATATCTCTCTGCAGGGCACAGGAGTAGTCTGTCAGGATGAGAGTTCAAAGGATGTTATGGATGTTAAGGTACATCCTCCACTTTTATACATGAAACCTTTCCATGTTTTATACATATTGTTTACAATCAAACACCAAAAATATAATAATCAATCACTAGTTAAAAAAAAAAAAAAGAAGGTAATTCTCAACATTTTTTTGCTGACCAAATCATAGCAAATCAATGCAATAATTTCAGGATGTATGGTACATTTTAGCATGTATGCTAGACTGCTTATTTGACTTACATTTTTGGCCAGAACATATATAAATATGTTTTTATAAAAGTTGAGAACATGATACCTATTTTATTGTAGCTGGCTGCAGTATGTAAAGATCAAATATAAGACTCACCCACAATGAGGCGCTCCGTGTCGGGCAGCTGCTTGAAGAGCTTCCTGAAGTCTTCATTTCTCTGCTTGTATGTGGGGCTCAAAACCTGAGCGACAAGAAGAGAGAGAGAATGAGATGAAATGCAATAAAATCTAGAGTTTTCTCTTCATTCTCTTTTTAATATATTTTTAGATTTTAGTAGAATTGTAGTAGAAATAATTAATTGAAAAAATATATTAAAAATGACGTTTTGTGTCATTATTATGTTTTATATTATATGATGATGTACAGTAATAATCTTCAAATGTCAACCTGGTTACCATGATTTTGTATAGTAGGCACATGAAAATTGAAAAATGTATATTTGTAGAAAATGTAAAGAAATATCAGCATTACATTTTCAAATTAAACTGTAAAACTGTCACCCTGTTTCCATTAATACTTTCTGAAGGAATGAATATTGAAAAATATGAATTCAGCTTTGCATAATGCAGTTTATTAACCCTGGAACACATTATCTGCCTGATTAAATGTTCGATATTTTACTTTAAAAATCACTTTATCAATCTGGAAAAGGCAGTCTGGTTCACAGAATGACAACCCCCCCAATATGTAAAAAAAAAAGAAAGAAAGAAAACATTTTCAATGCTCTGTTGGCCAAACGATCTACAAGAGAATGTATGAGACAGTACTTCAGTCCCTCGAATCATTGTTTTCATTCACAGCAAATTAAATGGCATCTGTCCTAAGCAGGTCCGTAAGTGCACAATAGTAAAACTCTGCAGTTCTGTCTCCACTGAAACAGCAAAGAGTCAAAGATTCATCATAATGAGATGCTCATGATCTAACATCACCAAAGCCAAACTAAAGAAGGGAGAAACGTCCCTTCTCGTCTGCACTCTGATTGGTTGCTTACAGCAGGAACACTCTCTGAATCCCAGTCCCAGTCCGTCCAATCACACAGGGGCACTTCAGGCTGTTGGACTCCCTCCCAGTCGTAGAGCCAATCAGACTCTGCATCAAAGCTGAGGACTTCCATCGCTCCTGTCCGTTCGTGGAGACGTTTCCACTTATTGTCTCAGCTCCTGATGGTGGTGCAATACTTCACAACATGCAAGTTGAGCTCCAGTCCAGCTTCAGCAGGCCACGCTCTGAAATGACCTGGAGTAACCTCTGCACCCGTCCTTTGGCATTACCAGTTTTGTTGTTTAAGTAGTGAAGCCTGAGACTCAGTACCTAAACAGCAGCCAAACAATCCTCCACAGACAGCAGGAGAACTCCTCACATTGATAAGAGACACACATCACTCTTGGCAATAAAAATGGAGCACGGTTTTCCCCAGGAAATGAGTCAAACTTTTAACAAGACACAGAGGACAGTTAATAGTCCGCTTTGAAAGGTTGTGACAAAACATGTAGCTATGTTAGTCTCATGGAATTTATCACTTTTTTGGAGATTTGATGCTCTTGTTTCAGGGTTTATGCCTGCTGATCCACCAAATTTACAAAATACAAGAAATAGTTCCAGATCCAGCCCGTAACTCTGAGGGTCGTTGCCACTATACAATATTTTAGATTCAAACGGTTCATGAAGGTTTTCCAATATAGTTATCTGACGGAAACGAAAAACTAATTCAAAAACAGAAAAGTGTTTGACTGCTTGAGGAATCCCAAAAAACATCCACCTGTTGAAAAATTCTCAAGAGAAGGTTTTCTCTTCAGACAGAAAAGTTCTTTCAAAATTCTTTCTTCAGCATGCATAAAATAGTCAAAATACAGGCATTAATATCCTTGCGAGCAAAGATGAGTTGATCTGCGGCAAGTCGCTTTTGAGTAAATCTCCCAAAATTTGTCTCATTAAATCTCACAGAGATACTCTCTTGAGCTGAACCATTTACTACGACAGGAAAGAGTTCTCACTGAGACTTTCTACAAAACAATTCTGCCAAGAGGAGTGGGAGGGGTCTGAGAGAATGTTTGTGTGTGTGAGAGAGAGGGAGGGGGGAGCTAGGGAAGCCAGCTGGCCAATAGAATGCAAAGAAGAGTAGAGAGGAGGGGCCGTGTCAGATGTAGTGACCTCTTTGCTTCAGGCAGTACATTTTTCTCACTCATGATCGAAGAGCTGTGAGATTTTTATGCTTCTGTCATTACACCCCCACCCCAGGTCAACCTAGATTCAATGTCTCTACAGAAATGTTGCAAAAAACTTTATACTTCTGTGCCAGCTACTGTTAACAGTTTCCTGAAGACCCTGAGGGGTTTGGTGCCTGTACAAGACACTTCAGCTTCCACAAATTCATTTTTATTGCGAAACCCCCAAAAAATAGCAAAAGCTGCAGAGGTTTGTTTTGTTTCATGAGATGGGAGAAAGATATCAAAACAGTGGGAGTTGGAGAAAAATAGAGGATAGAGAGATAAAGAGTGTTTGAGACCAAATCACAGAGGACCCCATTGTGCACAAGTCATTTTATGGTGTTAGTGTTGAGGCATGGCCAAGGACAACGCCTCAGTCTTCCTTCTCTCCTTCGTTCTTGCACTCTCACAGGGTGAACGAACTCTAGTTAACTTCCTACACTGGAGGAAGGGGGGATGTTGAGGGGATGCCAAATGGGTGAATCATCTCTCTCTCTCTGGCCTCTCCTCCAATCCCCTCTCAAGCAAAACATCTGAGGCCACTGTTGAGCCAGACACATTGTTCATCTCTTAAGGAATGAACAATGGAAGTTTTAGGAAGTTTTTCCTTAAAAGACCTAAGGAAGTTTTTTATTTTAAATTTTTTTTGTACATTAAAATATGTTGGTACTACATGTCTGGTTGCCACTTGATGACCAATGTCAAAATTTATGTCCTATTGGTAAATATGAGCAAAAAAGTAATTGATTTTTTATCATTTGAATATATTGAATATATTTCATTTAAAATAGTTACAAAAATCTAACTTTTAACTTAAGTACAATTATAGGAGAAAATGTATGTTAAATAAATGATGAATATTTTTTAATTTCCCTAAAACATGTGGCATGATTAATGGCACCACAATAAATTCTGACAAGTAAAAATCTAACAGAATAACTGTCAGAGTCCTGATGTTTCTTGTGCTACCTGTGACCTAGTTTTGCTGTCTGTGTTAATTAGTCATTTAATTCACCTGTTCCTCTTTAATTATCTCATCAGTTCCCTTTGTTTGCCCAATGTATTTAAACCCAGTGATCTCCCTCATTCTTGGTCCGTCCTCGTCAATGTTAGATGAGTAAGTGTGAGTTTTGTCATTAAATTCTGTTATTATTGTTCTCCTTCGTCTTTGTGCTGTTTCCACTACACGTTACGTGACAGTAACACTATGTTCCCATTCATACTGTACGAGTCTCAGAATTTTGTGAATAAAGTCTGATTTCTCTCAAGATTTTCACTCTTCTAGCTTAACATCTTGTGGAGATTTTCTTTGCTACAGTTACTCTTCACTTGTTCACTGGGGGTTTAAAGCTTAAGACATTAATGCATGATTCTCTGGAAAGCTTCTATGAAACAATATGTTTTGTAAATGTGCTATACAAATAAAGATGGCTTGACTTGATCCCTGTGACCACACAGGGGATGTGATTATTTACAGTCCTGTAGAGAAAACGCTTATTCTTTACTGTCTGTATTTAGAATGTTTACAGCTGCCATCTTACAACTGAGCACATGATTCGACAGCTTGCGGTCGTCTACCCACCCAAGAACATCAAAAATAAGCACAGTTTAAAATTTTCTGATAAGCTCACACTTGGAGAAAGTCCCAGCACTTTCCTGCTGGTCTTTATAAATACGGACTGTTATCTCCACACAGATGCTGGTGTCCACACATTGTGTTTTCCTCTGTTTATAGAGTCATGCAGAAGCATCACGCCCATTCAGACTTCCCCCACAGAGTCCTGCACAGGTCCTGTTTGGTAAACCCGCACTACTTAACAGAACACCCGACCCGTTATCCAACAGCAAAACTAATTTAATTCTATACCCTACCCAACCAGACCTGTATGGCATAGAGACCATGAAAAATAAAATTATATTCAAATTCTGAATAGACTACATACAGAAAGCGAGCAAAGAGCGATCCCTATATAATCAATGAAGCTGTCAATCACTTCAATTCAGCATGATTGGCAATAATACTCAATGCTGCAAACCATGTTGTAAATATAAACCTTTGATGGTCTTCTGAGTGTGAACATAAATATGCATGGGACCTTTTGAAAGCAGCTGCTTATCAGAGTGTACCAAATTGAGTTGAAATACAAAGTTCTGTCATGAAACTCTAGATGGCGCAGGCTGTTAGGTCCTTAACTCAACTTGCTTGCAATCACATCATTCTCTGTAGGGCACAGCTGATTGGTTCCTGCTCTATCAGTAGCCAATGAGTTTGCTGCTCAACCTTCAAATACTTTGGTAGCATTTTCCTTAGCACTGCAGGATGCTTTCAGAAACCCTCTACCTTCCCCAGCTCCACCTGTTTAGATCTTCTCTATTTCATGTATACTATATTGTACAGCAGCAGCATGTCTTACTTGCACACAGCAGCATGTTGTGTATGTATTGGCAGTAGCAAGTCCTGTACTTGCTCTACAGCGGCAATAACCAACAGCAGCAGCGTAGCAGATCTATTCTGCCAAGACTAAAAATATCAACATTAACATACCCATTACCATGCCAAACACTCTGAAAGTTGTCATGACAGAAATAGTCTTGGATACTGGATCCCCAGTCCACCTGTACCTATTAATTCCCAACCTGCACCCGCTCCCCAAATGACAACGTAAATGTTATTCCATCCTTTACATTAAATATTAGCAGTTCACCCACTGGGTATCTGCCCAAGTGCAGGACTCTGTGCTCCCATACCTCCCTCAGATTTTTGAGCCAAATGGATTTTAAATGCAGCTTCCAAAAAAACAAAACAATGTCCAAAGTCTACACATATCCATTTGCATGTCAAAATTTGGTCACTTCAACTGAGTACAGGCAATTTTTCCATTGAATTAATTAATGAGGCATTTATATAGAGCTTTACTATGTACCACTGTATACCCAAAGAGCTTTACAATCATATCAGGGGGTCTCTCCTTACCCACCACCAGTGCAACATCCACCTGGATGATGAGACACCAGCCACAATGCAACGATGCCAGTGCGCTCACCACACCAGCTATAGGTGGAGAGGTGACATGTGACATGTGGCCAAGTATGGTGACCCATATTCGGAATTTGTGCTCTGCATTTAACCCATCCAAGAGCACACACACAGCAGTGAACACACACAACGTGAACACACACCCGGAGCAGTGGGCAGCCATTGCTGCGGCGCCCGGGGAGCAGTTTGGGGTACGGTGCCTTGCTCAAGGGTCTCACCTCAGTCGTGGTATTGAGGGTGGGGAGTGCTGTGGGGAGAGTGCTGGACATTCACTCGCCTCACCGACAATCCCTGCCGGACCTGAGACTCGAACCCATGACCTTTGGGTTACAAGTCCGACTCTCTATCCATTAGGCCACGACTGCCCCAGAGAGTGATAAAGCCAATTCAATGGATGGGGACTATTAGGAGGCTGTGATTGATAATGGCCAGTGGAAGGAATTTGGTCAGGACACTGGGGTTACACCCCTACACTTAATGAGAAGTGCCATGGGATTTTTAATGACCAGCGAGTGAGGACATCAGTTTAACATCTCATACGGAGGATGGTGCTTTTTACAGTATAGTGTCCCCATGCCTATACTGGGGCATTAGGACTAGAGCTCTGAATGATGGATTTTTCAATCCCGTGCTCCTGCCTGCTCCCACAGGATTTTGTACCGCTCCCACTCCCGCCTGAAACTTACAGGTTTTTTCCCATTCCTGTCTGCAAAAGCCCGTAGGAAGACGTCTACGCTGATTTTTCAGTCCTGGTCCGGTTAGATTCTGTCTCGTTCTGGTGTCTATAGGCTATTTTTTCCAAATTCCACACACATGAAGCTTGAGATCTCCAGTTACAGACTTCTGCATGTGTAACCCCTCAGGTCCTACTCACCCACTCTGTGAGGGCCTCGAACCCGGGTCTCCGGCGTGGGAGGTAGGCATGCTAACAGGGAGGCTAAAGACTGCAGCCTCTAGCATCAGTCGCTAGTGTGCCTCTTGAGGCAAGGGGAGTGAGGTTTATCTGCACATCTCTAACTAGCTGGCCTCTGTTGCATGTGCTGTTATTATTACAGTAGATAATTATATTTTTTGTCATTTCTTTCTCCCGCTTCCTGCGCACATATTAGTATCTTCCCTCCTGCATCTGCACTCGGCAATTCAAAATTTGTCCCGAGCCACACTCTGTTGCGTCGGGTCCCATGGGATTGCAGACCTCTAATTAGGACCCACATTGACCACAGGGTGAGCATCCCCTGCTGGCCTCACTAATTCCACTTCCAACAGCAACCTAGTCTCCCATCCAGGTACTGACCAAGCTCAACCCCGCTTAGCTTCAGTGGGCAACCATTCTTGGGCTACAGAGTGATATGGCTGTGGCTATGGCAGTGGAGCCATGAAAAAATATATATATATTCAGGATTTGCACATTAAAGTGCAAAAATTCTCCCTGTAAAGAACTGTAAAATACTGTGCATTTTATATAAACATAATTCTGCTGGGATGCTGGGGGAAAAATCCACAAATGAGATCTTTTCATCTCAATTGATGCTCAGTAGGGAAAAATGTAGATAATATGGGAACTTTTCTTAAAGTCTCCTGATTCTCAGATTTTTCTCCTAAGCAAAAACAATTCAGTAATCTCACATGAGTTTCAGAAGAGATTTCAAAATCAAATCAAAAGTCTGAGATTTCAATATGAACTCCAAAACCAAATGATCTGGGCTAAACTATATATTTTAGATGTAGTATGTTTGAGTAGTGACACAGCCTAATCCATGACAGAAATGGAAACACTGTTTATTTGAGAGATAGAACACTGCGTCCTTTGTTCTGACATTCTGTATTGCACTTTCTTCAGAATGGCCCAGAGGTTATGACCGACTATAACATATTGACAAAACATCACAAAGGCACTTGTAAAATGTAATTAAGTACTAGCTGACCTGAAAAAGAAAAATCAGTTCTTTCCCACAGGAAAACAAATGTCAGGCCAAACATTCAGCCTTACAGAAGAAATAGATTTCCAACATGAAATGTCTGTGAAGGCAGTTTAACTCAAACAACACTGGGAAGCGACACCATCAGAGATTCACACGACATAGCATGTAATGATTTTACATGGATGAGCAATAAAAAAGTCTTTAAATAATGAAAACAGAAACCAGTTACTAAAACAACCCCATCCTGCCAATATTGTACAAACACACAACATTCAATATCAAAAGTAATAAAGAGTAAAAAACAAACTTACGTTATACCAGCTTTGACTTTTCTGTGAGTTTGCAGAATCCAATTTTGATGGTGGAAGAAACAAGAGAGGAAGAGAGAAACATTAGAGTGAGTTTTTAAGGGTCCTGAGGGATTCAAATATACACAAACACTTATATTAAGCTATATACATATCATACACACATTTTCATCTTTTATGGGGACATTCCATAGACTCTACAAATTATATATAACTGTATAGCATACAAACTTTCTGCATTTTCAAAAAACATAATTTTCAAAAAACATAATTTTATATGATTTATGAGCTGTTTTCCTCATGGGGACCAAAAATGTCCCCACAAGGACAAGGATTTCGGATATTGCCATATTTGTGGGGACATTTTGCCACATAGGCCAAGGTATACCTGAACCACACACACTGCAGGTATACCTGTGAGATTTCTATCGCTCTATCTCTCTCTTTATCTCTCTCTTTATCTATCTATCTATCTATCTATCTATCTATCTATCTATCTATCTATCTATCTATCTATCTATCTATCTATCTATCTATCTATCTATCTATCATGTTTGATCAGCACAGGTATAAGTGCAATTCATTTGAGTATATCATAAAACAAGGGATTATGGGAAAGCTTTGGCCTCTGTTTGTGTATGGGATATTTCATTTGTGCTTGTCTCTTGGCACATTTCCCACACACAAAGCTACCACAAGGGGGCAGTCTTTACACTAAATTAAACTGTTTTTTCTTAAAAGCTGCAAAACGTATAATGCATTATATAGAGGACATCTCTATAAAACCACAACTATCCTAAAAGTGTCTCAACAGTGATTGTGCTATAAGTTTATGGTACATATACACAAATATAAAGACCTAGAAGAATGGAGAAAGAGGTGTAATGAAAGCATTGGACAGATATTTTCACACACACACACACACACACACAGGGACTCTATAGTACTCTACTGTGGTTTCTTCTCACAGGATGGGTCAGAGCTCAAGGGCACAAATACCGATTTCTTACTTTAATCAGGTTTAGTCTGTCATACTGGAGAGAAAGTTCAGAGGTCAGGTGTGAAATGTTTTACTAATAAATATGTATTTATCCTTCTATACAATATGTGACACAAGTAATGTATTTCTACTATGGCATACTGAAAACTTCTGCTTTTGTGTGATGCTGCGTCAGCACCGTTTGGTGTCAAATAGAAGTTAACATCTTTTTTTATAAGCCCTGTTCACACAGCAATCCTGGTAAATTACCATAAAATTACCAGAATGACTTTTCCGGGAAGAGACAATTTAAACATCAGAACCAAAATACCGGTAAACTGTGATGTCAATCATCAAAAATGACCTTTAAACGTAGAGCCGTTTTCTTCATCCACCTGGATGAGGAGAAGCGCATTCGTTTCACAATCTGTCCAATTTGACTACATTTGAATGACAGGCGTAAGGGTGTGTTCACGCAGATTGCGGATTTGCTCCTAAAAACACGAGACGCATAATATTGTAGTACTGCAGTTACTATAGTACGCATAGGCAATAAATGCAGAGCCGCGGCGCTGATGAATGGAAAAGGAAGGGGCTGTGTCCAAAATTGCCCCCTAAACCCTCATTCACTATTCCCTACATTAGTCCACTAATATAGTTCACTTGTTTGTGCTTGCTGTTTAATAATCATTTGAAACTTAGCAAACTGGTAGCTCCAGTAGTAAGATGAAAAGATTTATCTTGAACTCTGTCATGTAAACAATGCATAAACCTTAATTAAACAATTTAATAATCATATAAAAAGGAATTTATACCTGTATGATATTACGCTGTAGCCACATTGGACCAGCGGTATGAAAAATGGACGGGCGCCATCTTCTGGTCAGACGCGGGAATTTTTTCGGTGCACGACTCTCACGTACATCGTACAGCATACATCGGTTGTACATTCGTTATTGAGATACATTGTGGGATTGAATGAGTGCACTCGATAAAGTCAAATAATGCCCTATTTAAGGGTAATTCACCAGTAATTCACTTGTAATGTTACAACTTCTTATACCAGGAAAATTGCCAGAACGGACTTACTAGTATTTTTGGAAAGGTCCTGTTCACACATGATCTCTTAATGGTAATTTACATGTAATTTACCAGTAAAGACTGTATGTGTGAAAGGGGCTAGTGTGTGTATCATACAAAGTTCAAAACATTTAACTTGGCATTACTAGCTAGTCTTGCACAGGGTTTGCTTAGCATTTTCTAGGTTAGCACAGACAGGTGAAGCGGAGCATTATGGGATGGGTCACATGCAGGGTGGAGGTACAGTAGAGCAGAAAAGAGTGATGCTTACTTTAGACAGTCTCTTGTGTGACTAGCATGCATGAGAGAAAGAACAGATATCAGAAAACAAACAAAAACAAAAAGAAAACTATGAATTATGTGCAGAGAAATAAAAAAACACTGTTGGGTGGCAAAGCTTCTCCACGTACAGTATCAAAGCAGAAGAGATGTTCAGTAAATCATTCTGGTACATGAGGTGCTGATGATCGTGAAATGATTATGCAACGATTACTGACTTCAGGTTAGACCAGGCTGAAATGTGCCTCACTTTGTGACAGTCATACAATATTTTTCAAATAATATGTTTTTATAGAGCATGTTGTTCTTCTCGAAAATTGGAGAGCTTAACCTTTTACCTTGCAAATGCAATCCTTCAACAGATGCAATGATAGGAAAATTAAAGCAAGAGCTCTACAGTATTTCAAAATCTAGTGAGCTGCCTCTCACTCATACACTCTCTTACACACACACTCACATATATATATGCGGTTCTGTACGGGTTTGGTACAGCAGGGGTGAGAAAACTAAACATAAAATTGCTTCTTTTTTGTTCTTTTTTTTTATTAAACAGTGGTTTATTGAACAAACTGTGCCTCTCTCTTTAAATACATTCAATTATAATTAACATTTTCTTAATGATAAAAAAAATCTATCTCATCTATCCACATTACTATAATATTAAAGGTTACAATTAACAACAGAGCCCAAACTATTAAATTCAGTTGCTATTTATTTTTTAGATATAATAATCAACACTCAAAAGACATGTAAATTGCACAAAGGCAGGTTTAAATTCTAAATCTAATTATAAGATTATTTTTCAATTATTTTTCTACTCCAATTGATTTTTGAAATATGATCATTTATACAGTTACTGTTATAGCTTGTTTTCATAACAAATTTATTTTAAAATATATCAAATAATTAAGACTAATAGGTAAAGTAATAATAATGAATATATAAGCTAATATAGTGCATATATTTACTGAAACGCTCCCCTCTAGAGTTCATTTCTCTAGTGAACTAACATGCTGTGGACACTGAATGACTTGCCTGAGGTATGTGAGATATTATTCTCAAACTGTTTTATTGATCTATTTCCGTGGTTGAAAAAGTCCTCCTGGGAAGTTTGCATTTACGAGGTGGGAAGTCGTGTTTACGACGGCAGGTGAGTTCAAGTCACTTTCGTCAGAGTAAGATGGCAGTGTACCTTAATTATACAAAAATACAGCACTTGCAGTGTTACTGCACGCCCCCTTCTGGATTGGAGTGTGGATCGCCTGTGACTGTATTAGTTGTCTAGCCGTGACGGTTTGAGTTGAATACATGTACCGTTACACCCCTAATATATATATATATATCATTTTTTTTATTTTAATAATCTTATAATTATCCTCGACTCCATCTGCCATCTTGGAAGACACTTTTGTCTTCCATTCTGGGACTGCCTTTTCCACAATGAATATATGCTGCAAAGATAGTATGATGCCTAAACTGTTCCCTGGATAGGCAGCTCACTAGGTTTTTGAATAAATTTACTGGAACACTAAACTGTAAACATTGGCATATTATAGGAAAATGTAGACTATCATCTCTACAGGTATAAATCACCTGCAGTTTTATAATCTGACTCAGAATTGAGTTTAAAAGCCTGCACCGGTGAGGAATTTGATCCCATGGTAGCAATAAATGTGCCAGACATGCAGTATATGAAAACTGTGAGAGGAGAAGTACACTAAATACAGTCATACACATTTACCTTGGAGTTCTTTCCTCCAGGGCGGGTAGTATGAAGCGATTGGCTGTAGGTGCGCTGGACGGTTTGTTCCGGGGTGGAAGGGGATTTATCGGAGGAATGATCTGAGCTCTTTTCCACCATGTTCTCTCCCTCTGGACTCTGGGGTGTTGGGGAGCGTGAGCGTTTACGCAGGACGGGTGAGCAGGCCGGCGTGCTGCGGTTCGAGTTACTGGCAGTGCTACAGAAACAAGAACAATATCCAATAAATAACCATAAAACAGATTATACACTTCAAAAAGAAATGCAAATGGTTGCTTGAACCTTGGCTGGACAGTTAGCGCATGAGTTTCAAACATGTGGTGCTCATGTGGGAGATGCAGGATTGAGTTTTGTGTAAACCATCAAAAGGCTTAATAAACATACTAAATATTTTAATGAAAATGTTCAAATGCAAAAGGTTTTCTGTAAAGGTCAGGGGAATAAATAGTCATTGGCTTAGAATAATAACAACAACAGAAGTCAACAGAAAAGTCCCCACCAAAACCACCAAACCACTTGTGCTCACACGCATCGCCCCATTCAGTGGCCTTTCACCTCAGCCCTGTCAGCTTCCAGGAATGTATTCAGACTGACATCTCACATCGCTAAAGCGCTGCAGTTCTGGTGGGAATTTCCACATCACTGATAAAATCACACTCAAAAAAAAAACAAGATCAGTCAAAATACAGGAACTAAACATCTGATGATCTTTTTGAAGCACAAAACTGAAACTCTGTATAAAAAAAGGAAAAAAAAAAAATCCCCTAAAAACATTAAATAGAGAGCAAAGCAAATGGAGACCTCCTGCTTCACAGGTTTATTTCCTGAGACATTAATATTCTAACAGGAGATTCTCAACACAGTCAATTAATTTGCAATCAAAAGTCAAATAATTTTCAAATTCTTATGGTACCAAATTATCCGAGTTATGGTGTGCAAGTTAATTTTGTAGCTCTGTTCTCAAACTGCATGTCAACAAGTCTCATTTAATTTCTCCAAAGAGCTTTTAGGAGAAACATCTCCGACAAAGTTGATATTTAAAATAAAACAACCGAAAACTCCATTAATTCTCTTAAGCTAAAAAAGAGTAACATCTGATCGTTAACATCTTCTGAGAAGAACTGTCAGAGCAACACTCACTAGCGGATGACCTCAAACACAGAGAATCTCTCAATCAGACTTCATTTTGCAAAGGTCAAGATGATGATACAGAAGATGAAAAGCCCTCTTCAATCAGATGGGGAAGCACTTCTCTCAACATCTATCTTTGTCTCAATCTCTCTATGCAGCAATCCTCCGTCTTCCTGCTGTCAGCCCTTCATCTGTCCCTCAGAAAGGGCATCAAGCTCTATCTTAATTATTAATGTTCTGTACCTGAGCTAAGAGCTGCCCGTCTGGAAAAACAAACACAGTGACAAAAGAGAGAGAGAGAGAGAGAGAGCAGATAAAATACACCAACTCATAAAACACCTCCCAATCTCTCTGGGTTCATGATATCAGCCTAATGCACTTATGATTTTGTCCATGCAGCAACACTCAAGCACTCAAGCAGCCGTTCACTCCCAGAAGTCCACGTGTTCTAGAAGGTTCTGACGGTGAATAAATCACTGCAGATAAAACCTTCACAGAAACAGTGGCATCAAATTACCGGTGCATAGATCTACAGTGCATCTGTCATGCTGTCAAGAATCTGTTAGATCAGCTGCTTAAAGGCACAATATATAAGATTTTTGGATTAAAATATCCACAAACCACTAGAACAATGTTATATATTTAGTTGACTTTAATATATTTATATTTATATATATTTTTAGACAGGTGAGCAACTGTTTGTATACATTTATAGACAGAAAACTAATCATGTTATAAAGCTCAACACAGTAAGTCTTATTGTTTAAAGAGTACCATGTTTTACCATGCCTAATATCGATCTAGCTTACTGCAGTGTGCAACAAGTATCTCATGGTAGCCGCCGAGCGAACGCAGAGTAGCACTTTAACAGCTTTCAACACCCAAAGGTATCTAATATGATAAAACAGCGCTGCTTTACCCCACATACACTTGACCGGAAGAAGCGGAAGCGGTGACTGCGGCATAATAAAAGTTCCACTGCTCTCGAGCCGTGTGTCGCGCTCGTCTCTCATTAGCAATCGCTCCAGCGGCCTCGTTTCTGCTCGCACAACACTCGGCCCTGCTCTGCTTCATACTACAGTAACGTTAATAAACTCATCCGTGAACATGATTTCTGCCCGAGTCCCGTCCCGATTCTTTTCCACCGGCTGTAGACATGAAGACAACACCTCCCCTGGTTCCGCAAAAATCAAGGCATCGTCAAGCTACGCCATTGTTTTGAAAAAGCGACCTCTGGCGGCGAAAATTTACATAGTGTGCCTTTAAATAGAAGCTGGAGGTGAGCAGCACCAATATTCCATATTATTTTGTCTAAATAAATTGTATAAATACTAAAATAAATCATTTTAAATGTCACAACTGAATTTAGGCATCACAACATTATAATGAAAAGGCAGAAAAGCCCATCTAAATGTAAAATTATAATAAATAAAAAATTAGAACAATTAAATGTTCAATATCAAATGGTACAGATAAATGTAAAAAATAAATAAATCTACTATTAGCCTATAAGGTGTGCATCCTCACATACTTCCGTGCTATACTTACTAATTGTGCAGTATGTAGTATGTATACTATGCAAAGTATGTGCATTATTTAAAAAAGTAGACATTCCATTCCAAACATTATACAATAGCATTGACATTAGCATAATATAGCAACTGACATTAGCGTGCAGCTTTAAGCACACATGTGCCAAACAGTTTTTCGCTCTCCACACGCCTTTAAAGTGATAAAAGGTATTTATCAAACACTCTAGAGAAAAAAGCTAGTATTGTGGGTGGATGTACGGCTCTCCTCGCCTCTCACCTGTCATATCTACGCTTATAAGAGGCCTAATGACAGAGGCCACACATGTGTAAGTGTGAATGCAGTTTTTACACCTCTGCATGAATGCTGATACCAAAAAACCAACACACATGGTATAAACATTTTCTCATAGCACCAGTCGGAAGATACAGCTCTCTCATGCTAGCTTGAGTCACAGAGACCAAAAAGGCAGAGATAAACATCTTCTCACACTCGTTGATGGGGTGAAAACACCCCTATGTGATGCAAAAATTGCTCTGTACATGCAGCAAATGCAATGCATTATTCTGATCAAATGTTGTCTGATGCATATCTGATACTCTTCTAAAAACATTCAGTTATCTGCTTGAAAAAGGATAAAAGATGGGTTTATTTGCTGGAAAAAAAATCAATGATTTTATTACATATTACAAGGTGGCAAAAGCATTAATAAGAACTAAATATTGGAAATTGTAGCGTCAAGTGTGACAGTCCCATCATGCAAATTAAAAAACAATGACTGCTGATGACTTTAATGCAAAAATCACACAGACAAACCTGGTTGCCATGAGGGGCTACACGAAAGCGTTCGGCTCGGCTTCATTCATTCAGTGCGGCTGCAGTGTGAGGATGGAGTGATGTGAGGAGAAAGGGGGAAAAGAGGAGGCGGAGCTTATCGTCGCAGCATCCCTGTTCTTTCCTGCCAGCTTTCTCATTTCCTCGCTCTTCTATATGCTCATCTCCTCTGCTGTTCTGTTAGTCCTTCACTATATTTCTGTCAGAGGAAGGAGAACGTCGAGCTGGTGTGAAAAACGGCTGCTGTGCGGCGCAGTGTGGTGGCTGTGGTCAATTTAATATTCATGGGTTACTTGAATGAAGCCACTCACGTCAGCAGCCTGAACGCCTGAACGTCAACAAGCCAGTCTCTGGCGCTCTACCCCTCCCCCTGTCCAATCACATCCCTCCCCTCTCTCACTCACGCTCGCTCACTCTCTGTTCACTCCTGTGATGCATATGCCATCAAATCCTGCACACAGTCAAGTCACCTTTATTTATACAGTGTTTTATACAATGCAGATTGTCACAAAGCAGCTTTACAGTGAGAAACAGTAACATAATGACTCGAAATAATCACACAGATATTTTACAAATACACTCTGGATAGCTTAGTACTTAGTGTATACTTGGTGTTAGAAGGATACCTCAAATCACGTGTTTTGTTGAAGAGGAATGTGCTGTTATTTTTCTAAACAATCCGACTTATAATTTCTACCTAGTCTTAGTGGATGATAAAGGATGGGGGGTATAGTATAGATTTACATTTAAGAAGAGAGATTTAGTTTTATGAGTTCCTGTGATGCAAAGCTAAACTTTCAGCATCATTACTCCAGTCTTATTCACATGATCCTTCAGAGATCATTTTAATATGCTGATTTGGTGCTTAATTATTATTGGTGCTCAATTTTAAATAATGATTCTTATTATTATCAATGTTGAAAACGTATAATTTTTCTGTGGAAACTGTGATACATTATAAATGTCCTTACTGCCACTTAATTTAATGCATCTTTGATGAATACAAATATAAATTTCTTAACCTTTGAATGGTAGTGTATCCACAAAATATTATTAAGCCACAAAAACTGTTTTCAACACATATAATAATAAGAAATGTTACTTTTGCAACAAATCAGCATATTAGAATGATTTCTGAAGGATCATGTGACACTGAAGACTGGAGTAATGATGCTGAAAATTCAGCTTTGCTATCACAGGAATAAATTACATTTTAAAATATATTAAAATAGAAAACATTATTTTTAATTGTAATAATATTTCACAATATTTCTGTTTTTACTGTATTTTTTATCAAATAAATGCAGCCATGCTGAACATAAAAGACTTACGCTCACCATGACATAAAAGATTTAAAAATCTTAATTATTACCAACTTTCGAAAAGTAGTGTACAATTATTATTGCTGCTCAATTTTTAAATAATGATTCTTATTATCAATGTTAAAAACATTGTTAATACATGTACATCGTAAATTTTTATCATGATTTTTAACGAGGATTATTTGAAATAGAAATCTTTCAAACATTTAAAAATGTCCTTACTGTCACTTAATAAAATGCATCATGAATTGATCAGATGCGATCAAATAATGATCTGATAATAAATATTAGATCAGGATTCACTTAGATCTCTCAAATCAGATTAGTGTCAGATAAGATTGAAATGTATTCAGATTACAGTCAGATTGTCAACATCAGATCTGATCACAGTCCAATCATATGAGTGAGATCAGATAACGGTCAGACTGGATTAGACTCAGATCAGTCGAAAATTAGTCAGAGTTAGATAAGATCACAATTCATTTAGATTCGAGTCAAATTAGATCAAAATCAGTTCTGAGTTGGGTCAGAGATCAGATATAGGTCACATAAGAGTGGAGTCATAATTTAAGAATAATCAGAAAATTCACAATCACAACATCACAGAAACAGAGAGACAGGAAAATAACATAATAGTAATTATAAAAAGTTCAGTCAAATCATGAATCTGTAAATCAAACTAGTCTAATATACACTGAATCAGAGCAGAGAGAGAGAGCACACACATCTCTGCTTAAAATAGGCCTGTAATCTCAGATCGGTGTAATACATGGCAATGCCTGGAACAAACAGCCCATCTTTACTGTCCAGCTATCTTTACTGTTGCATTTAACTCTGGAATGTCTTCGAGAAAAAAGAAAAAGAAGCTATAAGCTTTACACCGCTAACAGTATACATACTGTAAAAAGTATGCAAAATAGAATACCAAGCAGACCTACTACAGTACAAATTACAAAATGTACAGCATCAGAAAACGCTGCTTGAAATATTGTTTTCCTCAATGCAATGCACTTGACCTCTACTTCACATTAGAGATACAAATGAACCGTATGCAATCAACCATAATATTTATGTAAATCTATTCTTATTATTTGATCTGCCAAAGTTTAAATATTAAAAAAAAACAAAAAAAAAAACAAGATGATAACTGGACACCAATCAATGAAATAAGTCAGACAACGTAGTCAGACAATGTACTGCCATACTACCATTTGTTATGCTTATCATTCCATACTACATACTGTTTCACACACTATTTTTCACAGTGCCCCTGTTATGCTGTTTTAAATCTTCCTAATGTTCTTTTGGAGGTCTCCTACAATAGGTTTAAATGAATCCAAGTTCAAAAAACACTTTAATTTCCTCATAATATACATTGATTGCACATCACCTCATTTCTTAAAGAGTCTGAAAACGGTTTGTTTGAAGATTCGGTCAGTCTAAACCCCCCCTTTCTGTGAGCTTATACTCAGCTCTGATTGGTCAGATGGCCCAGTCTGTTGTGTTTACCGCCTACAACATGCGTTGGAACCAAATGCCTACATTACCATTTCTGAATTTTAGCTCCAGAGGCTTCCTCAGCACTTGTATACACAGTGATATGAACAGTCAAGATAGTGTCGGTTTTAGCGTATCAATTCAAGCCCAAGTTCTCATCCTTTTAAAGTGCATCCAAATTGGATTTGCAGCACAGAAAACAGCATCTTCTCGGCATGTCAACAACACGAACCGAACTCCTCAGCTATAACTACACACTCTAAAAAAAATCTGTAAAAATAGGGTACAATGTACTGTATTAATTTAACAGAATTTTTCGCATTTATTTTTTATAGGTGTTTTACCTGTATTTAGAATTTTGCACTTCACTGAGTTGTGTTTTAGGGTTAACGGAAATGTCCATAAAATTACTGGATAATGTCCAGGTAATGAACTGCCAGTACTTTTTCTATTATTATACGGATTTATTTTTTACAGTGCAGTGTTTGAGGGCGGGCCAAAGAAGTAGACGTTGTTTGCTGGCAGCTAATGAAGACCATAGGCTGGCATTATGCAAATTTGTTAAAACCTACATGGGTTTGTGCAGGAAGTAAAACTCGAATCACTGACGATTCGTTTCAGGTAGTTCAGAATCGATTACCTGACCTTTTACATTCAAAAACAGTTATATTACACACTGCATGAAAGGTACAAATTCTATACTTTGCAGTATAACTTAAACATGCTAGTATTCTTCATCTGTGACAGACTGCACTAGAGAGGGAGCTGGTCATGTGACCACATCTGCCTTAAGAAGTACATCCTCTTTATACTGTATCCTACAAATCATACATTATAAATCTGGATTATCAAACAGGATTATTTAAGGAAATTATATAAAATTAAACAAAATGGCAAGAAAGCAGTAAACCTGTGATGTTTTTTCACGAGGGACTCATAATTATATATATATATCCACTGCAGTAAACACACACAGATGGACACTGATCTGATCCAAGGACGCACTCTGCAGCGTTCATTTAACAGCGTCCGGGAGCGAGAGTCCCACCGGAGGACGCAGCAGCACACAGATGCTGAGACTGTCACACTGTTACTGCAGAGCAGTTAATGAGCAGAAATCTGTAACACGACTCCAATGAAGGAAAGAAAAAAAAGAAACGGGTGACAAACCACCTACAAAAATACTTTGAAAAAAAGTATTTCATGTTTTCGTAATGTGTAATATCTTTTTTCTTTTAAAATGTATAATGGTAATTCCATGAAATACATTGCAATATCATAAAAAATACTGCATATCCATGCAGTATTTTGTATATACACTGCCCGGCTGTTTGGATTTAAATAGGCAATTACTTAAGAGTGTATGACTGGATCATTATTGCAGTTATGTTTCTAGCATGTTCTATTACAAGATAATAATGGAAATATATGTTATTTCCATCAAGAGGTGAATCCATTTTTGATCAAGATCTTGTATTGACAATGCAAGATGTGAGCAATCTGTAAAGTCTCTTCCAGCACATCCCAAAAAACACAATATTATTATTATTGGTCTAATTTCCATCCACAACCAGTAATGTTTGTGATGGGACTCCCCCTGTTTGCCATTGGTCAGACAAAGAAATATTCTGGGAAACCTCAGACTAGGACTAGAGTTCTTAAAGAGATAGGTCATCATTCTTTTTTCTGCTGAACACAAACGAAGATATTTTGAATAAATGTCAATAACCAAACAGTAAGTGGGGCCCATCAACTGTTTGGTTATTGACATTCTTCAAAATACCTTCGTGAAAGTCCAAAAATAATTAAAAGCCTTAATAATAGAAACACACCATATGGGCTAATTTGAACTGTTTCCTCATTTCTAAAAATTCCCCCCACCAGCATCTTCATATAGCATCTATAAAATACCCCTCACCAGCATCTTCAGCATCTTCGCAAATAGCTTCTGACTTCTGAGGAAACTGCAACATTTTGTCTTGCTGACATACAGTAGAGCATATGAACTGAGAAAAGGGAAAAACGGAAATTTCAGATCAATACAAGACACTCCAAAAGAATATGAAATTATCACATGAAAACTGCACTGTCACTCTTCCTTCAGAGACTAATCTGCATAAGTCCTGAACTCAGTGCCCCTAAAATAAGCTTCCACTATCCAACAGGGAAGAGTCATTCTGCCATCTAAGAGGGCAATGTTACATAACCATTAAAAGTTTATCATTTACGTCCACCATCTTTGCCTCAGCTGTGTGACCGCCCATTGCTCGGAGCTACAGAGAACGAATTCAGTCGTCAGACCAAGTCAAAGCTCTACTTGGTTGATGTAAACAAGTGGATACCAATACGTCACTGCAGATCTCAGACACCGACAGATACAAAGCGACAGCGAGAGCGCATTCCTACCGTACCGCACAATGCAGGTGTTTAGGATGAGGACAGGAAGCCAAAATCGCTTTCCTGCGACAATAAAATCAGAAGAAAACACACAAACGAATACTGCAGAGAGAGGAGAGGCCCATGACAGACCGGTTGGCATCTGTCCGTCTGTCCATCTTACCAGGCGAGCTTGAAGCCTTTCATTAGTGCAGTGCAGGCTGTCCTGATCCCACAGTGTCATCTTCCCATTTCACGGGCCGCCTTTCCCAAGGCATCCCGAGCGGGATGTTAATCCGTGTCAGTTCTGGTGATCCCAAGTGCGGGGAATGCCTCATTCAGCATGAAAGTGTTGGGTGAGCCATACTTCCACATCCTGTGTGTGTGAAGCACTCAAGTGCACCACTCTGAAATGCAGCAGCCTCTCTCTCCCTCTCTCTTCCTGCAGATGAGGGCATGAGCGGCTCTCGTCTCAATCCGGTGCTCACTGAGCATGCTCAGATCCACCAGGCCACTCCCCCCCCCCTGCTTCCTTCCTGACTCAAAGAGATTCCTGTCCGGTCTCACTGCTGCTGTGCGTGTGTGAGGGACTACGGGGCAGTCGACAGCTGGTCCTCTAATCCCTTAATACAGATGGACGGTAAACACTGCGAACAGAGTGTGTATAAGGATAAGAGAAATATATTGCTTGGCGTCTTGTTCTATTCCAGTTACACACACACACACCTCATATTACTGCAAACGTCTAGTCACATGTACAGGCCATAGCAGCGCTTCTCTGATCCCATGGACACACAGGTCACTAAAACAACCACAAACTGTCTGAACACCTAAATATCTGTTAAAGTGTGTTTTCGATGTGTGCTCTTAAAAAAAAGAGCCTCAAATTTGTCAGTAAAAAGCAACAGGAAGTGTTCACTGCAGACTCAAATTTTGATAGCTGTGTTGTTCAGATTTGACTGGGTATAAAAGCAAGACAATTCTGAGTTATTGTCTCCAAACACATTTAAAGGGTTAGTTCACCCAAAAATAATATATCTCTCATTAATTACTCACCCTCATGTCATTCCAAACCCGTAAGACCTTCGTTCATCTTCGGAACACAAATTGAGATATTTTTGATGAAATCCGAGAGCTTTCTGTCCCTTCATAGGCAGCAACGCAATTACCACTTTCAAGGCCCAGAAAGGTAGTAAAGACATCATTGAAATAGTTCATGTGACTACAGTTCAACCTTAATTTTTATTAAGCGCTGAGAATATTTTTTTTGTGCGCAAAAAACAAAACAAAAATAACAACTTTACTCAACGATTTCTTCTCTTCCGTGTCAGTCTCCGACGCTGTTCACATGAGCACCACAACGTATGCATGTGATGCTGACGCAGGAGCCATCCAATACAGAGCTGGCGTTCTGACATAGAACCTGGAAGCGCTGCACTGTGTTTAGAGTTTGAGACTAACACGGAAGAGAAGAAATAGTTGAATAAAGCCATTATCTTTGTTTTGTTTTTTTGTACAAAAATGTATTCTCGTCGCTTCATAAAATTAAGGTTGAACCACTGTAGTCACATGGACTATTTCAAAGATGACTTTACTACCTCTCTGGGCCTTGAATGTGGTAGTTGCACTGCTATCTACTGAGGGACAGAAAGCTCTCGGATTTCATCAAAAATATCTTAATTTGTGTTCCGAAGCTAAACAAAGGTCTTACAGAATTGGAACAACATGAGGGTGAGTAATTGTATATAATATGTAAATGTGGACTAGAGGTCTGGGATAGAGACTTTTTAAAATACACTTTTTGGTTTTTTTGACCTCTGAAAACCTGACTACTCTTTCAAAACTTCATAAATGACCACAAGCACACATGCACATTTACACACACACTGATAAAACACATCAAATAAACCCCAAACATGGTCATTTAATTCTGGTTTTGCATTGTTATATCCCACAAGCTCAGATCATATTCAACAAGCCAATAAATTCCCAGCATGATGCTGCCCACAGAGGACTGGCCAATCAGAATGAGTCCCTGTAAAAGCACTGCCCAATCAGAGTGTGTGCATGTCACAGTGGTGCTGAATGGACAGCTCCATCACAGGGAATGCATGCATGATGTATAAATAAACATTTTATCTGGGACAAAAATGTAAGAGTTCAGTTTGGTCTTTTTAGACAAAATTAAAAATGGACAATGTTCAGTTCACTTTAGGATTAAATTATATAATGTTGCAAAAATTTTATGAAATATCCTTTCATAAATCCACATTCTGATACTAATACGATCTGTTATGAGATGTTACTTGTGCCAAAGGTGTTTGATGTCAAATGCAAATGCAGTTCAAATATGAAAAAATGTAAATCATAATTTAAATCATATCGTTTCATTGGCAGCACTTCTGGAATTTCCCAGAGTCCAGTACTGATGTGAAATATCAGCATTGCACATGTAATCGGTTGTGTCAACATGTTCCTTTGCCCTTGCTGGGTCTCTGGGGGTCTGAGTTCGGAAGAGCAGATGAGGATATCTGGCTCCAGCGGGCCTGCGTAACCTAGCCAATGAAGGCTGGAGTTTATTTCTGTGGATCCAGTCCTGATATGTTTAGCCCTGTGGCCCAATGGCCTGCACGAGTTGGCACATAGCCCCGCCCCCCTCAGCATCGCTGAGCTCACTGCCACATGGAGGCTGACGGGAGCCAGCCAATGAGAGGAGAGAGTGAGAGAGTCAGGTGATGAGGTGACTGTCAGGCATGGTTAGTGAGCGTACTGGAGAAGTGAAGTGAGGCAGCTAATCCCTCCGTGCACACACACACACACACACACACAAACAAACACACAAAACCCTGAGCGGCAAAAACAACACAGATTGTTATACCACTGAAAAGAGCTCAGAGGGATCAGAAGGTATTACTCATAACTAGTTGTCAACTGTTTTTCCAAAAGAGGGAATGCCAGATATAATGTTAATATAACAGCAAAACTGTTAAAATACTCACTTATTTTATACAATATTTACTCAAAACTCACAAAAATACAAAGAAACAAATTGTATTATGCTTTAAAGGATAAGTTCACATTCAAATGAAAATTAGCTCAAGCTTTACTCACCCTCAAGCCATCCTAGGTGTATATGACTTTCTTCTTTCTGATGAACACAATCGGAGAAATATTAATAAATATCCTGACGCATCCGAGCTTTATAATGGCAGTGAGCGGGATCAACGAGTATAAGCTGAAGAAAGTCCTTCCATCCACATCCATCTATCAAAAATGTGTACTCCACACAGCTCTGGGGGGATAATAAAGGCCTTCTGAAGCGAAGTGATGCATTTGTGTAAAAAAAAAAATCAATATTTAAGAAGTTATCAAGTAAAATATCTAGTGTCCGCCAGACCACCTTCCGTATTCAAATTACGAAAAAAATGAACTGGCATAGCGTCAGTTAAGTTTTTTTTCCATAAGTTGAATAGGGAAGGCGTAGGATGTTGCGTAAGCTAGATATTTTACTTCATAACTTATTAAATACAAATGCATCGCTTCGCTTCAGAAGGCCTTTATTAACCCCCCAGAACCGTGTGGAATATGTTTATGATGGATGGATGTGGATGGAAGCACTTTCTTCAGCTCATACTTGTGGGTCCCGTTTACTGCCATTATAAAGCTTGGATACATCATGATATTTATTAATGTTTCTCCGATTGTGTTCATCAGAAAGAAGAAAGTCATATACACCTAGGATGGCTTGAGGGTGAGTAAAGCTTGGGCTAACTTTCATTTGAAAGTGAACTAATCCTTTAACAAGGCTGAAACAGTTATTACCTGATGCTTAGGCAAAATATTGGCCGATTAATTGGCCAGGAATATCTCATAGCCGTGCTTTTTTGAGCGGAATTCTGGGGAAAAAAATTTGAGGATGAGAGAACTATGGTTAATAACTATGGTAAAATACTACACGCTTATTGGTAGTTAAAAGTTATTTATTCAAAAATCCTAAAAATATATAATTGCATTTTGAAAGAGCTTTGAATAAATATTGAATATGTTAAAAATGTGCATAATATATGTAAATATCTATCTATCTATCTATCTATCTATCTATCTATCTATCTATCTATCTATCTATCTATATATATGTACAGTGGGTACGAAAGTATTCAGACCCCCTTACATTTTTCACTCTTTGTTATATTGCAGCCATTTGCTAAAATCATTTAAGTAAATTTTTTTTCATCATTAATGTACACACAGCACCCCATATTTACAGAAAAACACAGAATTGTTGACATTTTTGCAGATTTATTAAAAAAAAAAAACTGAAATATCACATGGTCCTAAGTAGGGGGTCTGAATACTTTCCGTACCCACTGTATATACATTTTATAATAAAAATATAAAAATAAACATTAACATAAAAAAATTATATATACATATACATTGTTTACTCACCCTCAAGTTGTTCCAAATCTGTATGATTTTCTTTCTTCCACTGAACACAAAAGAAGATATTTTGAAGAATATCGGTAACCAGACAGTTGTCAGTAGCCATTGACTTCCAAAGTATGTTTTTTCCTACTATGGAAGTCAACGGCTAGCGTCAACTGTTTAATTACCAACATTTTTTCTTCAAAATGACTTTTGTGTTCAACAGAAGAAAGAAACTCATATCATTTTCATTTTTGGGTGAACTATCCCTTTGAATATTTAATAAAAGATGTGTAGAAGTTTATGAATGAGTTCTGCTCGAATTCCACAGAAATCTGCAAAACTTTGTGTGGAATTCAGTGGCTGATACCTCACCGATTACTGAGGAGATTTATGCAGCAGCACTGGTGAATCCCACACAGGAAGGAGAACTCAATCGTTCACTCATGACCTACTTTCACTGCTCTATACGGCCCACTCTTCCTGACAGAGAACCCTAAGGACTCTGAGATTTTAATCTGCAAGTAAAACGACTCAGTGCCCACAGACAGACAGACAGATGTCCAGAGAGGTTTCAGTTTATGTATGGCTGAGGAAAGAGTCCGTTTAACAGGAAGTCAGAAGTGCACATGAGCTTACTATGAGAGACGGGATTCTGTTTACAGCTCAGTGGAAAAGAAAGAGAGCGAGAGAGCGAGAGAGAGTGGTATCTTATTGAGGTGTTAGATAACATCAGTCTGCAGTTCTGTGATGAATCATCAGCTCTGGTAACAGGACACTGCTGCTGCCAGCTTCGGTCTAATCTCAGCTGAAAGACGGCCTGCACATCTTTCATGGGGATCTGGCCAATTAAATGAGAACACAGGAACAAATGAGGCAACCAGAGCATGTTGAACACGCTGAAAATGATTACAGGAACAAAGTCAAGCAATAATGTGCTTGCACATCTTACAACTCTTTTGATGGCCACTATCTTGTTGAAACAAGGGCACTGAGAAAACAATCTGAGCTTTATTTAAAATGCATGTCTTCAAATTCTTAAATTAGTTTTCTGCTATTTTTCTAATATTGAAGGACAGGTCAAGTTGAAACTCAATACTGAATAATTTTAAACTTCTTGATCTACTGTAAGGCCATGCATCCATCAAAATGTTTTCAAAGTCCACCAAAGCATGTTTTTTCAACTGTTTTCAATGGGAGTGCTGCATATTTAAAAAACTGCAGCAGTGGGACGAGTCATTGAGCGTCTATTTCATGCTGAGCGCTGCAAGCTTGGCATTTTTTCTGGTTGACGATAGCTGAAAATTTTTTCACTTTGGGTAAAACGCAGCGCTCATCATCACTGTCACTTTTTACCCAGCCATCCAATCACAGTGGAGAAGGATCGGGACTAGGGCTGGGCTGTATGACGATATATATCATTATCACTGTATAAAATGTCTGTTGTATGCTTTTGCTATATTGTGTATAGTATATTGCGGTATGTAAATGTATAGCACTATTGACCCTTCAGAGTAATGAAATGCATGAATGAGAACATAAAAAACAGCTGTTAAAAAGAGTTATAAGCGCAATATATCCTGAAAAGCAACAGTGCGGTGCTCTTGCTGACCAACACACAGCGTAAGCACGTGCACAGAAAGCCGCGTCTCTCAGCATATGATCGAGAATTCAGTTCTCTTTCACGTCTTATTGCGCTTGAATGATTGAATACACACATAATTATATCAAAATGTCCATAGTGTGGAGTATTCATGTAAACACGGCCGGTTATGTCTCAAGTGAAAGTAAACAGTTGTGTGTAAACCAGATGTGTATCAGTATAATGGATCTGTGCGTTTGGCCTTAAAGTGACAGCAGCCTAACATACCTATTGCTGCTCTGTCATTAATGTGAATCAAACAAAAGAGAAAATAACTTGCTGCTCTTGAATGGATAACTTTTTTTTAGCTTTAATAAAAATTAATTTATTCTTAATTCATATAATTAAGACAAAAAAAAAAAAGATGAATGAGCTGTTCTCAGAACTAATTTCACTTTTCTAAGCTCTTATTTGCAATGTGACTTTTCTGGCAGTGATTTTTAGTGGAGTCACTTCAATCATGCCTGTGTGAACACCTCAAGTTCACATAAAAACATTTTACAACTAGAAATTGTCTAAAAGCTTTTTACTGTTTAAAAATTTCAGACTGAACAAACTTCTTTACATAAAATATTTTGCTTTAAATGTGTGCTTGTGCTATCAAATGTCAGTTGTTTCGATATCTAGTTGTGTAATTAAATGATATTTCAAAAGTATGGCATCCAAATACTTTTTGTGGCCCCAGTATCTGTAAACTACTTGGACATTTTTAGGAAATATGAAACGTTAAATATAGCAAGAA
Source organism: Anabarilius grahami (assembly GCA_003731715.1). NCBI lineage: Eukaryota > Metazoa > Chordata > Actinopteri > Cypriniformes > Xenocyprididae > Anabarilius > Anabarilius grahami. Next base: position 3,129,730 of record RJVU01007007.1, read on the forward strand.
GTTTGTTTGTTTTTTTGAGAGAGAGAGAGAGAGAAAGCAGTGAATAATGTATGCTTCCTGATATAGGCTCACTGCACTTTTCTTTTGCAGCGTAAGCATCTCCTAACAAACTATAGCAAAAGGGCAACTCAGAATGTTGCTGATCATGTCAAAACAAAAAACCTGTCCAATGTACAAGGTCTGATCTCACCTTAAATACACAGAGGAATAGAGAGCGAGAGAGGGTGAGGCTGGCATTTCTTTGTTACCAAGTCTGCTTTGAACAACTGCTAATTAAAGAACAGGCACACACACACACACATCTGCATTCATCAAAGCTGTGTGTCTGAAGAGAAACAGATCTAGTTAGTCTAGTTACTGTGACAGGGACACAATGACCCTGAGCTCATGTCGACCAGAAGACTATGACATGACTCTTTCAGTCATTTACAATCATTCAAGGTCCAGAAAATTAGTAAAGACATTGTTAAAATAGTCAATATGACTACAGTGGTTCAAACTTAATGTTATGAAGCGACGAGAATACTTTTTGTGCGTAAAAACAAAACAAAAATAACGACTTTATTCAACAATTTATTTTCTATCCAGTCGGATTTGTAAGCAGTTGACACAGTGAACACAGTGGGTTTACACGGGTTTACATCAGAACACCGATTATCAGCAAGTACATTTTTGTTCATCACACAATGAATGGTGCTGCGGCATCTTTTTCAGTGTTGCCAACTTAGCGACTTTTCAGACCCTTTTAGCAACTTTCTTTTTTCCAACAAAAAGACATCATCTAACAGTCAGTCTATATATCATATCGTTCCTGTGTCTGACAGAAAATATGTAAATGAGAACAGCTTTATTGGGCATTCGGCTATATTATATATTAAAATAAAGTATGTGAGTACAGATTAGGAGAGGACACAGATGTTAAGTGCCGACAGTTGCCACATTACGTCATGTAGTGACATTTAGCAAATGTAGGTACTTTCCAAAGAAAATATTTGGCAACATGGATCCTTTTTGAGACTTGAAAGCTTCAGAGCCCATTCACTGTAACTGCATGGAAGAAAGCATCCAGTACATTATGTTAAATTTCTTCATTTGTGTTGCTCAGAATAAAAAAAGAAAAAAAAAAGGCTTGGAATGACACAATACTGCGAGAATAATGACAGAATTTTCATTTTTGGGTGACCTATTCCAATCTTTTCTGTGCCTACTATTACTTTGTGCTTGTATATTTCTCTATTTGCAAGACTGATAAAATACACACACTGTAGTTCCTGTAGGTCTCACAGTAGAGCACAGCGCAACATCAAAGTCATGGGTTCAAATATCTAATAATTATGTATGTAATGAATTATATCTTCTCATTAATAAGTTTAGCCATGGTTATAATTGATTATAACATATTATTTACACTTGCTCATTAAACACAGCTGATCATGTGTTTTAATGCATTATTTAATGCATTTAAAAAGCATAACCAGGAATAAGTATTCATTACTAGTGATAATGGATTTTTACAGTTATTTGAAAGCAATAAACATATAAAACAATGTGTATCAAAAGGCATTATAAATGCAAATAATGCACAAATATCCAGCGGCTTTGGGTTCAAAACTGCAGGAGAACAAATTCTAACTATAAACATGACTAATATATTGAATAATCATAAGTTTTACTTAACATTCTGTCCTTTTTAAGTCTCTACTGTAAAAGATTGAAGGGTAATTCTATATATCACAGGAAACAGTATCTGCTACAGCAATACAGACTGGATCAACTGACCATGAGTTTCTGCCTGACAATTACAGTCTGTACATAACACCTGGCAAAAACAGACAAAAAGTACTCACTGATCCCGGCGAAAGTGCAGTCTTTTCCTGAGCGTGGACACCCGCGGGTGACAGCCCAGTTTGACGGGTGAGGTGCACGATAAAGTCCTGCTCTGAACCATGATGCTCTAAACTCATCTGGACCTGCATACGGTTTACACACACAGACTCCTCATTACTGAACTCCCTTCACCCCCTCCTCTCTCTCTCTCTCTCTCTCTCAGTGTCTTGTCCTGCGGTAACCCAGATCCTGCGTTTTCTCAGTGTGTGTTGTAGATCAGTACAGCTTGTTTCCTCACCTGAGGTGTGGCTGTGGTCAGACCACCAGCAGAGACACTAATATGGCCATCAGTGTCTTAGACAAGAGATTGCGTGCTAGTGGGTAAAAACGCATATGACTAATATAACCAGAGAGAGACAGATCGGGTGAATGGATTTGGTTGTTGTTTTATGAACACGGCTGAACCTGAATTTAAATCAATTTGTCAGGATTGTAATTGTATAATATTCAAGTATAATTCAAACGAAATGACATTCAAGCAGTTCATACAACATCTGTGGTATTCATAAACATAATAATCAGGGTTTTCAACATCTTTTGACTAATACATTTCTTTAGAATTTTTTTTTTACTAATATTTCTTGTCATTTCTGATTACTGGAGAAAAACATTGTAAAGACATTGCACATAAAAACAATTTCAGGCGATGAAATATTAAATTATTAAACTAGCAATAAAAAAAAAAAATTAAAAAAAGAACATTCACTACAGAAATTTCCATGAATTTTTAAGAATTGTTTTCCATGACCAGACCTGTAAATCACAAATTCCCTGATATTTCTGAAACATAAACAACATTCAGGGTATTTCCGGAAACATTCAATGAAATTACTGTAAATAATCAACGTCTGAAATGAAATCTAAAATATTTGTATTGAATATACTTATATTTTATTACGTAAAACAAATGTAATTTATTTAACACAAATATTTAACACACTAATTTAAAATGAAATATTTTCAATATTTATTTTTATAGATTGAAAACCATGACCAACCTAAATTGTGGTAAACTTAAAATCCGTATTGATGGATATGTTCATTGTTTTGACAGTATTGACATTTTTCAATTTGTTTTCAAATCAGGTATAATTAGTCAAAATTAAAGGTAGGGTAGGCAATTTTTTGTTTATACACAATTTGTTATACTGGTTGAAACTCTCTTCACATCCTGATAGCAATCAATAATAGAAGTGGTTTAAATATCAAAACATTTATCTTCTGTGGAAGTCTCAGGACCAAAAACAATGTTCATCCAATCATTGTATTCAGTCTGAATGCAATGATACGATGTCCTACCTGCCTGTCAACAAATGTATTTCCATACCTCTGCCCTCCAGCTCGTGCAGACATCACATATCATCAAGGCTATGCAGAGTTGTAGACAGTCATCAAGTGCCACAAACAGAAACCGCCTTTTACAGTTCCTCCTGAACCAAAACAATGAGCTTATGCTGCGTTCACGCCATGTATTACGAGATGGAAACCCGTGTTGTACTACCCGGAGCTGTTCACATCCTCAGGCTCGCATTTATGTGTTTCTATGTCAACACTATTAATGCCGAAATGAATCTGCAGCAGTCAGGTGATACAAGTAAGAGCTTTGTAAGTTATTTACGCTCATTATTTTTGTAATGTCAAGTGCTTTGAGACATGAGGTAATTTAAACGCCGTCTCTCGTGACACTTTGCAGACTCTGCTGCGCGCGTTCATGTGTTTTGGAGAGGGCGTGGCTCTGTAGAATGCTCTGAAGGGAGGTTGGGATCTCATGCTTTCAAAGCTAGCTTGCTATTGCTAGCCTCTCTGAAATTGCCTACCCTTCATTTAATGATGTAATTTGTTTTGTCATAAAATATTTGCAATTAAATTCCAGTTCAACATCATGTGAGATGTGGCCAGTTCAATTCAAATTCACCCTCATGAACTGAAAGGGAGCCTGTACTATGTGTATGTGTGTACATGAGAGTTGAGCTGTGATTCATTCAGCCTAACAGGACACAAGCTGGCTGAACATTCATCACCTTTAATGAGCATTAGCTGCTTTTACGTCACGACACAAAACTGATTTAAAAATAAGCTCAGGAATCAGCTGAAATCGGGCTGCTGAGTGCACAAAAATGAGCTGCGGGCCACCGTGTGCAGACTGACTTTAACAAACTGACTTTAGCAGGTGTATAGATGCACACACACACTCGTGCACAGACTCACATACAAATGGTTATCTTAAAGGAGTTCATAAAGATCTCTTTTCAGACAATGGTAAATATGAACATTAAAAGCAACAATCAAACAAAAAACTAATCAATGTACAATCAGTGATGTTCACAAGACATATTTCATAAATCCAGAAGAAAGAACACAGTGTTCTAGGTCCAATAAAAGCAGCAATGAACAAGCGCCTGAAGCCTAGAGATGAAAAAAATGCTCATATGATATTCCAGCCGAGGATCGACGTGTTCTTTGCCCAGCTGGGCACAACAAGAACATTTGAGCACAGCTAAAAATCTGAGCTTTCTCTACAAAAACTTGCTAAGCTGATTCAACCTGCACAGCACCTGGTTTAGTTCAACAAAAATGTATTATTTCTGAGATGATGACCAAAAAAAAAAACAAAAACTGAGAAAATGCAATGGGCTGTTCTGCAGCCCTGCCATGGGAAAGTGATACACACTAGAGTTGTTTTTGAGATGACACAATACAGACAGTGAGATCTGTGGTCAGACTCAAAACAAGAAAGAGATGCAGAACACGACACAGAAAGAAGAACAACTTCAAAAGCTTAACATGAACCACCAAAAACAGAAGCTTCTCAACCACACTTGAGATCCAACACTCAGACTAAAACAGCTGCCTGCAGGAAGTTCATATCATGTCAAGCTGTTCAGCGTCTGCCGTTATAAAATGACAAAGATTGAAACGAGAGAAAAAAAAAAATTGTGAAGTGACAGACTGAATACCAATTCACAAATGATTTGTCATATAAACTAGATTAGCTTGATTTCTATGATTTCCGCAACTGAATAAAGAATAAAAAAGGTAATTGCAACTTTTCTGAGAAAAGCAGTCCGAATTGCGAGATGTAAACTCACAAATGGGAGAAAAAAAAGTCTGAATTGTGAGATAAAAATCGCAAATATCTTGTTTTATTTTTTTATTCAGTAGCGAAAACAAGTTTCCATCGTTTTTACATAAAAAATTAATTGTGACAAAGACACAAAGTCACATTATGAGCTATAATTGTGTAATTCAATAGTCATAATTGTGAGATATAATGTCCCATTGCAAGTATGAGAAATAAAACAAATAAATAATTTGACAATGAGAAAATGATGAAAAAAATATTATAAGAATTAAAATAAAATAAAAATGAGAAATAATTACTCTTTAAAATAATAGAAATAAAGTTGCATTGTAAGAATTAAAGTCACGGTTAATAAGAAATAAGTATATAATACAATTATAATATGTAAAGTCAAAATTACTTTACCTTTTCAGTTTTTTACTTGTTTATTTTTAGACGGAAACAGGCAATCATACATAGTACACTAAAAACAGTACCAAATGTGCCAAATGACATACTATAGAGTGCAAAAAATTACTTTTAACAATGCCTTAACGTTTAAAGACAGAACTACTGTAAATTCCGAGGTTGTTGTTAATCAATGGTTTATGCTTTTTTTCCGAAGCCATCTGTTTCTTACAAACCCTTGTGATACAGGACATATCACATATGATCGACAACATATTACCATCACTAGTGCAGTATATAGAGACGAATTATATGAATTGGGCTTCAGCAAAAATGTGAGCTGACCAACTACAGACCCCTGTTGGACATATAAGAGAACTACGCTAAGAGCATCATGCATAAACGGAAGACAAGCAAGATGAATGCCTCATGTAAAACACACTGACAACCAACATGGCATGTAAAGTGGAGAGTGTAGCGGCGTTGTGTACCTGTCCTCGCGAGTGTTGGGGCTCAGGTAGCGTGTGGTCTCTTCCTCATGGCTGCTCTGCAGGCTGCTCTGCTGACTGCTGTAACACAGATCATCACATTAGAATCAGAACATAAGAAATACACAAACACCAGACGTCTGCTCATACTGAGAAAGAGACGACAGAGGGTGAGTTTGGACACACAGTGATCTTTTAATTATGGTAACAAAAAATGCTCAAACAAGACACGCATAGTTTTACAGTCCAATGTTGCTTGGGTTACAGCTGGAGGAACAAACATCAATGAAGCATCTCAAAACCAAAATTTTCAGGATAGTTTAATCTTCCCCACTAGAGTGCAGTAGAGTGTCCCATTTTCCAAGAGCACTATAAACTAAAACACAACAATATATCCATTTAACCAGTTAAACTTGACATGATTATCAGGTACAGTGTGATACCTTCACATAATGTCTTGCCTTAAGAAAAGAAATGACAGAAAAACCTCTTGTGCATTTAAGAAGTGGTTCCCTGAGTTATTGCGTACTGCATGAAAAGGAAGCAGGTGATAAAACAGGCAAACAGATCAACATAATGGAGCCCTAGATTAGTGAACACTGGTGTGTTTACAAGTTTTTTTTAACCAGCAAACACCTGACAGCTCACAGTACACAGCTGATACCTGATTCATGTCAGTCATAACAAACATTACACGTCTGAATTTATTTACTAAGCCTTGAATTCCCTGTACAGTACCAGTTAAAAGTTTATACACACCTACTCAATCTTTATAAGTAGTATTTTCCACATTTTAGAATAATAGTAAAGTCATGAATATTATGAAATAAAGCAAGTATGAGAATTATGCAGTGACCTTTTTGAAAAGAAATATTTTTTATTGAGAAAGGATGTATTAAATTGATCAAAAGTAAACAGTTTTATATTTTTACAAAAAAAACACTGTACTTTCTGTTCATAAAAAAATTCCCTCCAAACTTTCAACTGGTAGTGCCCCTTAAGCATCATTTCAGTAATAGTTAAGCTGCTTGAAGTAAAACTTAAGTTCATATAGCAGATACATACTGCATGTTGTATTTTTGTCTATTAAAAGGCAGCAAGAGTCATGAATATTTAAGACGTCCCCAGACAAACTCCTGTCAGCATTCCTGGCAGCAGCAGGCGGCCGCTTGTTCTTCCCTCCAGCCTATAAATGTCACAGCAGAGGGTTCGGTCCCTCCAGAGAAGATGGAAAACACACTCACACACAAACACAAGGGTTTTCTGCTTTTCCTAATGTGCCACATGAAGACTTAAATGAAATGGTGCACATTACTCATGATGGACAGCAGGAATGGAGAATGGATGGGTTTGTGTGCTGAGATCAGGCAGTGCAGGAGGGTGGAGGGTGGGCGAGGGTTCGGGCTCGTGCTCATACAGACCTGCTCTCACTGCCGTGCTCTTTTTTCTCTCCTCCCCTCAGCCATTTGCGCAGGAGGAAGCGTCTGCGTTGGGGCGAGGCGCTGGGTGTGGAACAGCTCGACCACGGCGCGTCCTCGTCGCTGGACGGCGTGATCTCAATGGACGGAAGTTGCAGGTACTCCTTGGAGCCGGAATGCTGAAGTTGTTCCTTCTCCAGCTGCTCCTTCTCGCTCATTACATTCTTCATACGGCGCATTTTAAAGCGCTTGCGGCGCAGAGACGGGCTGGCCGAGCTGGACAGGGCCGGATCCACCACGGATCCGTTGCACTCCCCATCTGCCGGGCCCTGGATCTGCAGCGCGGGCAGCTGGAGGGTCTCTGACATGGTTCTACTTCTGTTCAGTCTCACATGAGTCCAGAGCCAAATACAGATGCAGATCAGAGAGCTCAGTGAGTCCACACCTGGGCTGAGCTGAGTTCAGCACTTCCTGTGAGACGGCTCGGTGCTGACATATTTGGTCTTATAGAAGATTTCCTTCAAAAACACTTTATCCAGAAAACCAAGATAGCTCCCTAGAGGTCAGAGGAAGGTCATAAGGTCTACTAGATCAGCAGTTCTCAAACTCTGGAAAATTGCAATACATAAAAAAATTATGTTTATTTTATTTAAATTCATTTAAATTTATCTTTCTTTTTTTTCAAGTTTAACATAGGTTTGTGCATCTAACACTGTGTTCCCTAACCAGACGTGATGCGAAAAGATTCCAGCGACAAGCAGTTTGTCAGCAGCCAGAGACCCGACAAAATCAATCAAATACCACAGCCAATCATAAGAGCATGTGGGCGGAGTCTCTCTGTAAGTATACTGCATTTGCAAGGAAATGGATAAGTAAATAATCTAATTAAAAAATAGTAAACTGTTTTAACATTAATTAACAATACATACCAAGTGACAGAAACAATCTTTGTTTGTTCACAGTTTGAACATTCTTATTTCCTTGGCCCCTTCCGTGGCCCCCGACGGTAGATATTAAGTGTTCAAAATTGTGTTTCAGAGGTGAATTATTAATTGTCGCTTTCAGTATAGCTATAAAGGTCACTCAAAATGATATTCAAACTCACATTAGACCATTTCAACATTAAATAAGTCCGTTGACAGTCTACGCAACTACCACTTTGACGCTTCAAAAAGAGATCGTAAAACTAATTGAGCCGTTTAGTCCAAATTATCATTGTCATTATTTGTATGTTGCTGTTCCAGCAGTGACGTCGCAGAAATAGACGCCGTTTCTAAAATAGAATCACCTCTCGCTCAACAAGCATCTTTGTCACAGCTGGTTAGAACTCTGTTTAAGGGGTAGTTCACCCAAAATGAAAATTCACCCTCATGTTGTTCCAAACCTGTAAGACTTTTGTTCATCTGCAGAACACAAATCTGAGAGATTTCCATACCTCCATTGACAGTTTATGCAACTGACACTTTGACACTTTAAAAAATTTGTAAGAGATCGTAAAACTAATCCATATTAATCGAGCGGTTTAGTCAAAATTTTCTGAAGAGACACGATCGCTTTTTGAGTTGAACAGCATATAAACTCAAGAATGTTCACATGACGTGCGGGAACCAATGAGGTTCATTCTCGTGTGTTACACATCATGTTTGAGCTTCCGCAAGAACCAATGAGGTTTGTTCTCGCGCATCAAGCAAGTTTGGTTGAGCTTCTGTTTTATGCTGATCAATGTTTATATGTGAATAAAATCCTAAATCTGTTCATCAAAATAAGCGATCGTGTCTCTTCAGAAAATTTGGACCAAACCGCTCGATTCATATGGATTAGTTTTACGATCTCTTTAAGAACTTTGTGAAGCGTCAAAGTGGTAGTTGCTTAGCTGTCAATGGAGGGACAGAAATCTCTCAGAGTTTATTAAAAATATCTTAATTTGTGTTCCTAGGATGAACGAATAAAAACACAATTTTATTTTTGGGTGAACTAACTAACTTTTCACGTGAAAAAGATGTCTTTTATCGTGTGTTGTGGTGTTGCATCACATCTGATTAGGACACGGTTTTAGGCTTTATTAACCCACATTATTACTTTGGGATTGTCAGAAGTGCATATATGTTAAACAATTTAGTATTGATTTATTTGAAATTTGCTTGTACCTGAATGTTCTGATTTGATCAGTGGTGCTACTTGGCCTGAAGTGTTTGAGAACCACTGTGCTAGATGGACAGAGCCTATACATGCATACACAAGTTTACAGAAAACATGAGGACAAACAAATCAGAACTAATAGGAAACAAAAAAGACACATTTGCTCTCTCACACACATGCTCTTTCCTGCTCTGCTCCGGAGTATTACTGTAAAACCACTGTGAAATGAACATTAGTGATTTCACCTCACAGTAGCATCACACATTTAATTAGGTAACAAAAGTGCTAACATGCATCTAACATGCAAAATCATGAAGTCCGCTTTTTTTCCACTGGGGAGGAAGTTTTGAGCTCTGACAGTTCCACTATATTTTCATAGTACAATAACTCTTATCTCAAAAAATCTAGGAAGCATGATTCCTCAGGATATGACCCCATTAAAACATTGTAGAGGCAGCCATACGTGTCAGTGTTAATACAACAGGCTTCATGTTGCACTGCACTTCAGGCGTGTGTAAGGAAGTCAGGCATAAACATGCAGGCTTGTTCATGTTACAGGAGGAAGCGCAGTAAGCCGCAGCCCACTGAGAGCAGACACACACTCACGGCTGCCCATCTGCCTGCTCAACACATCACACAATCAGCTGACTGACCCCTACGGCGGTTTAGTAACCTGCCACACACTGTTTGATCACTCCTGTTACCGTTCCACTGGAGATGGGCATATAAAAATAAGTCTTCACTTTAGCAGTAAATGCCAAATATATGCAAATGCATTAAAATGCATTTATATACAAAACAAATCCTATCATGGCCCCCACATGTGGGTCTCCAGAGCATATGTATCACACTGCCTATAGTGTACAGTACAATACCTGTAATTTCCTGTGAGAAAGTGTGGCCATCAACTTCCTTTTTTTTTTACCAAAAAGTACAACAATAATGCACATGAATCACATATTTTAGCGTGCAGTGTATTATACTTCATGCCTGTGTCTACTTAAAAAGAACTATGGCAATACCAAAGGTTTTTGGCTATGGTACCATAATAATACCAGGGTAATTCTTGGAGTTCTAAAGAATAGCATGGTACACAAATTTTAGTACCATGGTATATAACAAATGACCATCATGAGTATTATGAAAGTGCATGACACTACCAGCTTGTATCAACATTGTACCATGGTATTACCACAGTATTTCTTTTATTATGTGGCATTATGAAACATTTGATACATTTGATACAAAGTCATAAGAACTACACCTGACTGTATCAGAAAGCAATTTCTAAAAGTCATTCTGCAATGTGCATAACAATATTTAATTTAAAATATCATTTTAAGATTTCAAATATTTTAAAATGGCACTGAAGCTTTCGTTAAAGGTACACATAAAAAGTGAATGGACTAAACAAAAAAGCTTACCTTTTTACATTTCAAATAACCAGACGACTCGTGTTTAATATGCAGTCGTCGTCGTCTTTAAGTTTTAAAATTGCCGGAATGAATGAGGAACTGTTACGGTGTTTTTTCCCATAGACCCATACTGTTCCGTTATGATCTTCACGTTTCCTTTTATCCGGACGAATTCATTCCAATTGTAGGGGGAGAGATACCGCGCAGAAACTAAATAAATGTTGTTTTACAACGTGAACTAGGTTTGTTATAAGCGGGAAAAAAAGCACAAATTCTTGTAATTAAAATATCTGTGTAGTTAAAAAAAAACATCGTATTTTTATATACGCAGAGTAGACTGAGCGCTGCGCATCACCCCTCTTTCTGAGATGAAGGCGCCCCGGATCTCTCCGTATAAAAGCGACATGCAGCCGGCACAGTCAGACTCGTCGTTAAAACAAGGTTGCTGATGCTACTTGTGAAACCTACAAAATCTATCCGATAAAGGAACAAGCTTCTTTCTCAAAACTAACTACTTTTAACATTTAAACATGAGTATCGCTTCTTGTCAGAAATACGAGTAAGAATGTTCACTTCTTTACTGAGGTAAAATCATACTGTAGCAAATCTTGACAGCAGAAAATACGACTCAAACATCTTAATTTTTGAGGAAAAAGAACGTTCTTGCCGGAAATTATTGTCAAAAATGTACAACCACCTACAACTGAGGTAAAAACATCAGAATCACATCTTGACAGCATGAAATACTCGTCACGTACAGCCATTTATAAGTGAGGTACAAACAAGAGAAGCACACATCTTGCCAGCAGGAAATGCCAGTCAAAATGTACAACCACCTTAATAATAACTGAGGTAAAAACATGAGGAGCAACTTGACAGCAGGAGATACTGTACAACTATCTATAACTGACAGAAAAAATGTCTGACAGAAAATACCTACCAGGTGGTGCTCTGCCACCTCAACAAATGTTAAAACCATGGGTAGCTCATTTTGACATACAATCCAAACTCTAGCCCTATGAGTCATGACAAGTATATTGTGTTTGCAATGCAAAAAAACAAACAAAAAACAAATTACAATCATATTTTAACTTAATCTTCATTCAACCATTATTTTGTGCAATTTAAATTTTTACTTTTATTTGCAAATGAAAACTATACGTTCAGTACATTATAATTTATAAACCTACTATCCTAACTAAGGTATATATTAGCTCAATGTTATTTGTTCGAGAGATACATCATATTTGAAATTTCACAATATACTGTATAAAAAGATGCCAAATCAGTAAACAAAATCAGATATGAGTTATGAAGTTAATGAAGCACTACACAAAAATACACCTGCAAATCTAACATAACTCCCCAGAGTGTCTATAGATCCTGCTTCTTTTCATTATATTGTTTACTCTGCTGCGCTATGAGCTGTTGACTTATTTATAGTATGCCAGTATTTTCTAACACAAGTCCTTAGTAATGTGCTTCAAAGCTTTATCTTTAGGGAGTCTCTTTAACTGGCTGAGGAACATCATGCTACAGAATGCTGGGTTTATTTGGCAGATGGCTGCTTTAATCTGACAGACAGTTTTCCCATACCACACCATTAACATTTATTCACTACACTAGAGTGAAAGTATGTGCCAACCGGCCTTCTTTTTGATTCTGAATGAGACTGTTGCTCTATTAAACATCACTGATGAATGATCAACCGCTCAAGCAGACTGACAACACCTGTTTGTGAGTCACGCGATATAAGTAATTAACACCTTTGGCCATCTGTATTCACCATCTTGTCTTCTGGGAATAAAAATAAACACTTCTTGTTTTGGAGCATAAATTAAACACCAAACTGGAACCCATTTTCTCCTTATGGCCCACATCAGGATTGCATAACTTTGAGAAATATTAAATTCACTTAAAAAAACAGATTGAAATCATAATTAGTTTCTGTTATCACAATATATGAACAATTAATTGTTGTTTGGACTCATATTCTTCAAAATATCTTCTGAGCAGCATATTACATTTCCATAAGTTCCAGAGTTCAATAGGTGATAGCAGGGATAGCCCACACATTCATCATCAGCGTCAAACTGTGCTTTTTTGCAGTTCTCACTCACTCTGTTTTCAAAAGGTTATGTAAGGTCTTACATAAAAACTACCTCCAAGTGCAGTGGATGTGAGTGTTCAAGTTCATTCAACCCCTACAGTTTTGTTCATTACTTATAGAAACATCCTTGACCACAGCCAATGATGAAAAAAAGTAATTAACTGGAACACATGCTCAATGCTTGAATTCTTGGATCATGTGAAATGTATGCTGACATGAAAGGGAACCTTTTCAATAAAGATTTATTAAGGGTTTGAAATAAATATGGTGTATCTCCAGCCAGCAAAGCCGATCGACAGATCTTTATTTAAACATCAATTATCTGTAAGCTATGTAAATTCCACCATCCATCATGATTTGGGAGCAGTTCAATGGAATTAATAAGTCTTACAAACACAGTGCTGTACTTGATAACGTCATATACCAAACACAGCATAATATTATTAACTCCAGAGGATCAGCATTTAAATTAACGTTAAATTAATAAACTGCAATCAAGAAAAGATTAGTTCTTCCTCTATTACTCTGATTTCATCTTTCAATTCTCAATGACAATAACGCTGAGATTTGATTTGATTGAGCTGAGAATTCAGATCACACATAAAAGAAAATTAAAGGAGACATTTTCACACAGAGAAAAGAACAAATCACATCAACATAAACGTTTTAGCAAACTACACCACACTCGTTTTTTTATCGGCATCGATGGTTCCATGAAGAACCTTTAAGGGGGTGAAAGAGAGAAATCAAATTTGCCTTGATCTTTTGGCATATAAGAGGTCTTTGTAGCATCAAAACATGCTGTAATAATAATAATAATAATAATTCCTTACATTTATATAGCGCTTTTCTGGGCACTCAAAGCGCTTTACATATTGAAGGGGGAATCTCCTCAACCACCACCAATGTGCAGCATCCACCTGTAAGTTTCATAGCTCAAAACATTCTCCGTTGTTTTAATATTACAGGATCTGTGATGTCACACAGGCAAATACATTTGCATATGACTGCCTCCAGAGCAAGACATCGACAAATAGATATACATCATTGCACCATAGGCCCCGCCCACTGGCATTCAGTTGCTTAAATGCTGTCATTTGCCTACACTGGATGTGAGCGTCGCGTCAAAAGAGAACCCATTATAATCACTGATGCTGTCTACACTGAATACAGTATACAGATGCGTGTTCAGTTTCTGACATACTGTCTGTCGACAGCAGGACAAATGGAAGAGTGAAGGAACATTTGCTTTGGCGCATCCAGTTTAAACCACTTGTTTGCATCTCTGCACAGATTTAAGAAGGCTTCAAGCGTCGGAAACAAGTTGTTTATTTTAATGGATCACGTCGGAGGATTATATGTTTGTTCGGAGCATTTTGTTTTGTAAACAAGGCACTACCCCACCTTAAAAACCAAGCATGCATTTCTAACAGGCAAAATGCCGTAAATACATGATACCCAATCAAATTACCTCAACTTTTGCGGTCAAAACTGACTGCATCCACACAAGCAGCGTGCACATAATAGGTTGCGTGCAGAGTATATGTACAAATCGCGCTACATTACTGCTGTTTTTGACAATGTACCTTTTTAAAAGTGGGGCACTTTAGTACTTACTAGCATGAAGAACAAATAGCCGACACAGACTGGGCTTAGAGATCAATTTATTTAAAACTTAATCTGTCTTCGATACAAAAACATACCGTGTGAGTTCTTGTTTTTAATGTTGATAATATATCATATGAGCAAGAATGCAATGTTTCCCAAATATCCACACGATTGCATTGATTTTATACAACAGTTCAACAAACAAAAGGGTACTATTAAGTGAAGTACAATTTAAACACAGTATTGTTTGCTGTATTTTGCAACAAAATAATAGTTCCAACAAAAGCTGCAGCAGAACTGCAAGACACAGCGGTGTTTCGGGAACGAATCTGCGGCTTTGAACGAATTGTGAGTCAATGATTCAATTACCCATTCATAAATACAGAGGCTTCATCCGAAATTACATACTTTTTCTAACTATATAGTAAATGAAAAACAGTATACGATGAACTAAGTTTAACCGAATTCACAGTACTCATAAAAGAGTAGGCAAAAAGTACCCGGATGACCTACAGTACTACTTCCGGAAAGATTCTGAAGTGTGCATACAATGAATATCCCATGAGGCCACAGGAGAAAATTTGTGAATGGCAGTGAAGCGACGCAACTGACGCTGGTAGGTCACATAACAATGAAAACATGGCAGATGTAGTACGTCCAAATTACATTCATACTACACACATCCATACTATTTAGAACATACTTTTTAAGCAGTCATTAAGTAATTACTTATTCAAAATAAGTACCTACTCAATAGAGTATGCCATTTCCACTTGCTTCGTTTTTTAATGAATGACCCGATGGGCCTTATCATACACCCACAATGTGATGGCAGGCGTGACGCAAGTGTTTTTTGCTAGTTTCAGCCCGACGCAGTTATTATTTTCACGTCAAGTTGTTTAAATAGCAAATGCACCATCGGTGTGCTGGTCTGAAAACGAGGTGTGTTCAGGCGCATTGTTGGCGTATTGCTATTTTGATGCAACTGAAAATGACTGCAGCATTGACCAACAAAAACCTGGTCTAAAGTCAATGGTGCAGTATTTTTTTAAATTTTTTATTTAAAGGGTGTTAGTAATATGCGCCTATAGGCGGGTGCACAATGCACGTACACTCTGTTACACAGACAGAGAAGCGCAGCAGCACACAAACATGCTAAATATTGAAAATAAAAGGATTCCTCTCTGAAGAAGCGTTTAGTCTTTCCGCTTGCAAATTCCGCCATGTAAATATCAAATCCACCATGGTGTAAGAGAACGTGGCTTTTAAAGGGAATGGGAGATGACATTCTGATTGGTTTATTACACGTTACGCCCAAAACACACCCATGACTCATTAAGAGACTCGGTACAACCCTTTTGGACCATGCACCTGGTGTGCCGACCATTGTTTCTGTCTTTAAACTAGCAAAAGAGAATCCTAAGTGCACCTGCACCATGCGCTTCCGACCATGCACTTAGATCGTTAAAATAGGGCCCGATGACTCACTCATTAAGACTTACCGCCACCTACTGTCGGTTTTAATTTAATATTTAAAAGTATCACTTTGTTTTTAACATCATTGCTTATTTCTCTATTGAACGTTTTTTATTTAAAACAAATATTTTTTGTTTTAGGTATTTATAAAGGTAATAAAAATGCACTGGAAAATCAATTTAAGGGGGAAAATATTGTCCCTTAATGGAAAAGTTGTGACTTCAGCAGTCTAAGTGGAAGAGATGGGGTATGCATAAGGATGTTAAATGCCTCAGGGGTACACGACTGTAAAAAGTTTGGGAACCACTGTACAGTTTATGCAGTTTTCATATATTCATTCATGATAAAAATGTCTTGCACAGAACCCACACATCTGACAGAAAACATTCACACACACACACACACACACACACTCAGACACAATGTCAGGTGCCCTTTGAAACAAACGAAAATGAAACCTGAGCAGTTAAAAGAGGGAAATGATGCCCAGAGGCATTGCAAAGGCCCTTCTTGAATAATCAAAATATGTTTGTGTGAATAATTTAGTAGTTATAACAAACAAGGGTGGATTCACCACATCCGGAAAACTGGACAAGAGTTGAAACACTGTTTAGTCTAAACAAATACATAAAAAACAAAACTGCATACAAGTGAGCTCACAATGTTTTAGATAAAAGATAATGAAACATGCATTATGNAAAATGTCTTGCACAGAACCCACACATCTGACAGAAAACATTCACACACACACACACACACACGCAGACACGCAGACACAATGTCAGGTGCCCTTTGAAACAAACTAAAATGAAACCTGAGCGGTTAAAAGAGGGAAATGATGCCCAGAGGCATTGCAAAGGCCCTTCTTGAATAATCAAAATATGTTTGTGTGAATAATTTAGTAGTTATAACAAACAAGGGTGGATTCACCACATCCGGAAAACTGGACAAGAGTTGAAACACTGTTTAGTCTAAACAAATACATAAAAAACAAAACTGCATACAAGTGAGCTCACAATGTTTTAGATAAAAGATAATGAAACATGCATTATGTTTTCATTGACATTATGAGCTGATGCACTGAACCGAGAAAAGAGAAAAGAAAAATAAGAAAATAACATCTAATATGGTAAATGATCCTGACAGCATGTGTATTGGATGGGAAGTCACTAACAGTTCACATGTCATATCCTGTCATGGACATGCCAGTCACTGGGTTATCATGTCATAGATGAGCCAGATGAAGAAGATTTAAGTTGGACACATTTCCAACTGCTCAGCTTTTATATGTCTGATTTTCACACAGAAAACTCAAGCAGCAAAGCAACATGTTATACTGTACTGTACGTCATCAAATACTACATTTCTTAAACTAATTTAAAAAAAGACTGAAAATCATCTAAAATGACAGATTTTCTCTTATACATTCATTACAATTTTTTCATGTCCATGTTATCTGTTAACTACCCATTGGCATTTATATAATAGTGTGAATACATCCATGCACATCCTGATCCTGATTCCTGATGACCCGTTCAACAAACTTGCACACATTTTTCTGACTGTGAATGAAGCGAGTAGATGGACTGACTTTTTTTCCCCTTCACAACCACGCTCTGTCCAATCTTATAAGAAAACGTGCTACTCAGCTCAACGTTACCATGACAACCATTCTCAAAGTCTGATGTGATGTTTTGGGAACTTAAAAAAAGGGGTGCTTTGGGAGTCTCCAAACATATGGATGAATAACAAGTCGAAATGGGAATGAGTGAGCATGAACCTTAAAATGTACCGCCATGTGCCACGAAAGAGCCAGCATGCTTAGTATTTGACAAGCCGACCTTGCATTTACAAAACAAAGCAGCTTCGTTCTGGAATACATGATTGGTGGGAGCTGGAGTACATTTGATTGACAGCGCTTACTGGATGTGTTTGTCAATTCTGAGTCACACTTGGAAAGACAAGGCTCACTTTGGAAAACCACCAGTCAAATAAATGCTGTGGCATTTAATCATTAACTTTTAATTAAACTATCCACCTACGATGCAAAAATCTTCAGAAATGGCATTTGTTTGATGTCATTTTATAAATTAGGTAACCTGAGGCGTCATACGGGACCAGTATTGTGAAAATGCCCGTTAATTTAACACAAAACCACGTCATAGGCAAGAAGTGAATGTAAATACATTGTCTGTGTGAAGAGTGAAACATAATTCAGCTGTCGCAAGAGAGTGACGTCTAAATATTATGAAACAGTCCCCCACTGAGAAATCCAGGTCCATTCAACACCACGAAGAATGTAATGTAATCTGGACAAATCATTGACTGCACAATAGCACCATTTTTAACTGTTTTTGCCCATGAAATGAAAGTGGGGCCACTGCTTTTCATTTTATGGACCAAAAAATAAATACATTTTTTTTTTCAAAATTTGTTTTTGTTCCACAGAAGAAAGAAAGTCATTCAGGTTTGAAATGACATGAGGGTGAGTAAATGATGACATTTACTTTTTGTGTGTACTATCCTTTTAAATGAATGTCTAGGGTTCAATACCAGTTGTTTTTCTGACTCATCCCTCATAAAAATAGGGTTTACAGTAATACACATTCAATGGAAGTATCTGAGGAAATGCCAAAACAAAAACACTAAAATACACACCATTTAGGCAGTAGTTGCTGTGTAGCTGACTTAAACAATGTACGTATTAACATGAGGCTAGTGTGATAAAATTGCTTACCAATGTTGTTTGCAAAGTTATATCCATTTAAAGGTGATAGAGAGGATTTCGTCGACTGAGAATCCAAAGACTGTTACTGAGTTCTTGAAATGAGCGCATGCGTAAGAACAACCCCCCTCCTTCACAGCTCATTTCTAGGGAACGCCTCCCAAAACTCGTGCACGAGTATTGGAACACGAGTGTTTACCACCGGCATTCGCTGTGTTATTAAGCCGGGCACACATTTAACGACTATAACTAAAACATTCTAAGACTGTGCTCAACATACAGCGATTGTTTCCTGCTCCTGAAGCAGATTTATATACTTTCACATGGAATTTGAACACCGACTGTAATCGTAGACTGAACGCAACTGGCTCTGACTGGACGCGTTTGAGCGCGATCAGTCATAAGTATCAATTTACATTCATAATCGGCCTTACAATCGTTAAGTGATTCATTATGTCGGACTCACCGCAGGTAACTCATAATCTGCAGTTGTTACTCCTGTCTCCTGACAAAAACATTGCATGCGGCGCCTGTGGAGTGTGGAAAGTTACTGGAGCGCGCAGCCGTGCGTCTCTCACAAGGAACGTCATGGCAGTGATTGACAAGCCAGAGGGCCAATCCGCGCACGTCTCTCACAAGGAACGTAATGGCAGTGATTGACAAGCCAGAGGGCCAATCGTTTACGCGAAGATCGCATAAACGATTGGCTGATGTTTTTAAGGCCCTACCTCGTGCACAGATGATGTATATTAATAATATTCCTTTCAGTGCACCTAATAAATAGTATTTTATCAGTTAGTAAAGACAGTTTCAAGTAATATTGCAAAAATTTATAAAACAAAACATCCTATTTAGCACCTTTAACTTCTGTCATTACTTTATTAAGTTGGTAAACTCAAAGTTTTGCACAATATGAGCAATTACCTAATATTACATGATTACTTAATATTCACAAAATGGCAAAGTAAATTATTCATAATTCTCCCTAATTCTCCTAATTTTATATTTTAAGTTTACCTTTCTAAAAAAACCTATTGCTTAAATGATATGTTCAGTTTTGTGGAATTGCACACACAGACCGGCCACTAGTTTTTGAGAAAATTGAGAAGCCACACAGCATTGTCACGGACTGCACTGAGACTTTGGTTGAGGATCTAAATTCAGCTTTTATTGGCAATCCAGAATCATAATCCACAAAACAGGAAATAGGTCAAAACACAGGACAGATAATCCAAAAGACAACAGGGCAGAAAAACACAGGCAAACAGGGAAAACCACAAAACCAGGCAGCAGATCAAAAACCATGACATGAGAAACCAGGGAAGACAGTGCTCAGAAATGCAGTGACACACATACAAGACTTTGCAAAGAATGAGTGAAAATACAGGGCTTATATAGGCGGACTTCAACCGGAAAATGAGACACAGGTGAGTCCAGGCAATGTGTTATGGGAATTGAAGTTCTTGAAGGGAAAGCAAGGGAGTTGGGAGGAGTGCCCTCTGGTGGCTATCATCGGCACTCCAGCTGACAGGTGTGATAAGCGTAATCAAGTAAAATATTTTTTGGTTAAGACTTTTATTTTAATTGTTTTATTTTAAAATATTTTTCTTTTCATTTAACATTTTTAAGATTTAGTTAATTCAAGATTATTCTATTCAAATCAATGTGATAAATGAGTTAGGTCAAAAGTAATCGAAAAGTAATCAGAATATATTTCCTAAAATATGTAATGTAATAGATTATCAACTACAATTTCCATCATGAAATTTGTAATCAGCAATGGATTTGTCACGCGTGGGTTGTAAATAAAGTAGATGAAAGCAGGATCTAAGTGCAGCAGATTACATTTTATTAAATAAAGAACTCAGGAACCAGGACACAAACAGCACAACCTCACTCAAATGTGATGAGAACAATGAACAGAACAAAACACGGGGCTTAATTACTCAGAACCAAACCAATTAACAAAATGAATCACAGGTGCAAACACTAATAAAATAATGAATAACCAACAGAAACACACGAAACTGAACTAAATCATGTGACCAACCCACCCAAAACTGAAACAAACACAGATAATTCCTGACAGGATTACAGTTCATAAGTAATCTCATACAGTACACTCACAGAAAGCGATATATACAGATTTTTTTGTTGCAAAATGTAATTATTTTATTGCACAG
>RJVU01007007.1:3152402-3203704 GCA_003731715.1 Anabarilius grahami
TTTTTTTTTTGAAATATAAATGACTGACATATCCGCAATGACTTTGACATGGCAGTTTTCTCCTAAAAAGGACTCCTAAAAAATAAAAGTGGCATACCTTACTTCTTTTCTACAGAGCCACCTAGTGATTAAAAGATATTACAGCAGATTGCCTATCACGCGTATCGCTAAGATGAGTAAGTTTTTTTTTTTTTTAAAGAAATTAATACTTTTATTCAGCGAAGAAACATTAAATTGATCAAGTAAAGACATTTAATTTCTACTTCAAATAAACGCTGTTCTTTTGAATTTTCTATTTATCAAAGAAACCAGAAGAAAATGTATTATGGTTTCCAAACAAACAAACAAATAAATAAATAATAAAGCAGCACAACTGTTTCAACATTGATGATAATAAATGTTTCTTGAGTAGCAAATCACTGTAAAAATTTTATTTTCATGATTTGTTATAACAACATTTTTTCTTAAGTCAAATCAACTTAATTAATGGGGTTCAGATAACATAATATTTTGATTTTCTGTTGATTAAATCAATCGCCGCCTTTGTATTAACTCAAATTTTTAATTCAAATGAACTCACAATTTTAAGGCAACCAGGTAACTTATTTATTTACATTAAACCAACAATTTTTATTATATATTTTATTTTTTACAGTGTAGTTTCTCAAATAATATGGTTTTAAAGGTGCACGCAGTAATATTTTGTTATAGTTTCATCTTGGACAAATACAGACCTCTGCTGATTTTAAACATATTTAAGAACTATTCATGTCTTTGTATGTAAAGACATTACATTTATATGTAACACTTTTACGTTAATAATTTTACATTAATTTTAAGTCTGGAATTAATTTTTTTTTTTTTTAAAATGGAAGCAACTTTAAGAATGTTTAGATATTTTGACTGGAAAACAAGACAAAAATACTGATTAAGAAAATGATGTTTGCAGCGTGCTGATTTGCGAGAGCATGTTGAGATCTCAGCCATCAATGACAGAAATCTCCCATAAACTGCACAGGCTCTTCAGAATATATTAAAAGCTCTGTCAGAGGTAGCGCTGAGATGAATTCACCTTACAAATGAGCTGACTCCAGAGACCCAAACCGAATCCAAACATCTCAAACAGCATCATTCTCACTGCTTTGGCTGGAACTGGTTCATTTCTGTGATGTGGGTGGATTGACTCTTCAGGGTGAGACAGAAATAAGTTGGCACCATTTAAAAGAGTTTCAAGTATCTGGGGATTCGATTGACATATTCACTCGAACCCTTTTAAAATGTATTGAGTAGACACACGTGGGCGGTCTGTGCACAAACACACAGAGAGAGAACACACAGAAGTCTATAGTATCTGAAGTAACATTAGGATGCAGAAAACACAACATCAGTGTTGAAAATAAAGACAAAAGCATCTCTGAGAAATCCCTTGAAAATCTCCCAGCTCCCAACAAGCCAGTTCTCAAACCAGAAGCATCTCAAGCACGCAGCAAACCCTTTAAAGTTTTAGCTCGCCCATCATTTACTCACCCTCATTTTGATGACTTTCTTTCTTCCATGGAGCACAAAAGGAGATTGTTTAGTAGATTGTTCTGCATACTTTTCCATAAATCAATAGGAATATGGACAAGCTCCATCAAGCTCCAAAAATGACTAAAAAGGCAGTATAAATTAAGCCTACCCAACTTGTAATTATTTACTAAAATTCATTTAATTCACATATTCAGACATACTTTTCATATTCAGACTTAATGCTCAGTTAAGAAACCGTTGGCGTTTAGCATTATTGACAGAGATTCAGGAGCAAAAAGAAAAAAAGAAAGCCATACGATTTTGTAATGACATGATTCTGAATAAATGATGACAGAATTGCCTTTTTTCTTTATAGAGATGACAGACAGACAGACAGACGATAGATAGATAGATAGATAGATAGATAGATAGATAGATAGATAGATAGATAGATAGATAGATAGATAGATAGATAGATAGTCACAGGGATGGATGGAGGGATGGATGGATGGATGGATGGATGGATGGATGGATGGATGGATGGATGGATGGATGGATGGATGGACAGACAGACAGACAGACGGACGGGCGGATGATAGATAGATAGATAGATAGATAGATAGATAGATAGATAGATAGATAGATAGATAGATAGATAGATAGATAGATAGATAGATAGATAGATAGATCCACAGACAGATAGAAAGACAGACAGATAGAAAGACAGACAGAGACAGACAGACAG
This sequence comes from Anabarilius grahami, assembly GCA_003731715.1. Taxonomy (NCBI): domain Eukaryota; kingdom Metazoa; phylum Chordata; class Actinopteri; order Cypriniformes; family Xenocyprididae; genus Anabarilius; species Anabarilius grahami. The sequence continues at coordinate 3,154,657 of RJVU01007007.1, forward strand.
ACAGAGATAGATAGACAGACAGACAGACAGAGAGAGACAGACAGACAGACAGACAGAGATAGACAGACAGACAGACAGACAGACAGAGATAGATAGACAGACAGACAGAGATAGACAGACAGACAGACAGAGATAGATAGACAGACAGACAGACACAAANTTTTTATTATTGTTTTATGTATGCTTTGGCAATATTGTATTATTTACAGGCATGCCAATAAAGCAATTTTGAATTTGAATTTGAATTTGACAGACAGAGATAGACAGACAGACAGAGACAGACAGAGATAGATAAACAGACAGAGACAGACAGAGACAGACAGACAGACAGACAGATAGATATATAGATAGACAGACAGACAGACAGAGATAGATAGACAGACAGACAGAGATAGACAGACAGACAGAGATAGACAGACAGACAGACAGACAGACAGACAGACAGAGATAGACAGACAGACAGACAGACAGACAGAGACAGACAGAGATAGATAGACAGACAGACAGACAGACAGACACAAACAGACAGACAGACAGACAGACAGATAGATAGACAGAGATAAACAGACAGAGACAGACAGACAGACAGACAGACAGAGATAGACAGACAGACAGACAGAGATAGACAGACAGAGACAGACAGAGATAGATAGACAGACAGACAGACACAAACAGACAGACAGACAGACAGACAGACAGATAGATAGATAGATAGATAGACAGAGATAAACAGACAGAGACAGACAGACAGACAGACAGACAGACAGATAGATAGATAGATAGATAGATAGATAGTCACAGGGATGGATGGATGGATGGATGGATGGATGGATGGATGGATGGATGGATGGACAGGCGGTTAGATGGATGGACAGACAGACGGATGGGCGGATGATAGATAGATAGATAGATAGATAGATAGATAGATAGATAGATAGATAGATAGATAGATAGATCGATAGATAGATCCACAGACAGACAGAAAGACAGACAGAGACAGACAGACAGAGATAGATAGACAGACAGAGAGAGACAGACAGACAGACAGACAGACAGACAGAGATAGACAGACAGACAGACAGACAGAGATAGATAGACAGACAGAGATAGACAGACAGACAGACAGAGATAGACAGACAGACAGACAGACAGAGATAGACAGACAGACAGAGACAGACAGAGATAGATAGACAGACAGACAGACAGACACAAACAGACAGACAGACAGACAGACAGACAGACAGATCAGGCTAAATAAATGGCACAGTACAGTATATTATGGCTTCTCTTACAGCTACAGATGGTGAAGAGTGGAGGTTTACAGTGAGCTCAACTTTATATTGTGGACCACCAAGACGGGATTGTGAGCGCGCTAAAAATAGCAGTCTGTCGCTGTAGTGTGTTATAGATTTTGTGCAGATCTGCCACTTCCGGGATTGAAGGTAAACTGCAGCAAAGCTTCAACTCATACTAAAGAGGATTGTCCTTTTCAAACCCTCCACTGCTTTATTTAAGAGCATTTCTCCATCAAAAGAAATGTGATGATACTATGATGTTCATAGGTTGACTGAAGGCCAGCAGCCCCCCAGTGAACTCAAAACTGGTGTCTCAGTTGCAACTTAGTTTCATTTAAGGATTAGGATCAATTTAGCCTCCAACCAAGAGTTTCTCCTCAGATGCTGCTGACGCTTGCTGACATTTCCATTGTGCAAATAAAGGAAGTATAACTGAATTTAGGCTCTACGGCTCAACCTTTTTACCACCATTAGCATATTATGATAAACAGAAGCCCACGTAGCGTTCCTACCGAAGAACTGGAGTGAACAAACCTGCTTCTGTCTTCACTTCTCTCTGTGCAGAGGCGTACTTTACTTCTGGCAACAAAAATATATAGTTGGCAGGTAATTAAAGAATCATTTATTATGCACAAAAAGAAAATCATCCCATTAAAAGATCACAGTGTTTGGGAGCTTCACACACTCTATTTCTTACTCTCTTTGTCTCTCTGATTGGGAGAAAATAACAGGTTTGTCACACACATCCTGTGCCTGGCAATTTTTACCTACATGTACAAAATCCCACACACAGCGTCCGACTCAACAGAAAACTAGGGTGAAGGAACAAATCTCAAACAGTTGTTCTCAGATGCTGAAATGTAAAAGTGCAAGAAAGTTTCTGTAACCATCTAAAGCTCATGAATATTTAATGAGGCACTGTATTGCTTAGCAACAGATAGCCAGTCATAAACAACTTTATGCACCATTACATTAAAGCATTGCACTTTTTCAGAATGAATACTTTGGCTCGGCAATTCTGGGTTCTTAAAAAGGTACTATAAATAGTACAGTGTCACATGACCCTTCAGAAATCACTCTAATATGCTGATTTGCTGCTCAAGAAACATTTCGTATTGTTATCAATGTAAATAATTTTGTTTGTATTTCAATATTTTTGCGGAAACAGTAATAATTTTTTTAAGCATTTATTTGACAACAAATTATTTTATGTAGGGGTGTAATGATACGATTCGACACATATCACGATACTGAACTCACGATACAATATTATTGCGATACTCCAAGACATATGGTAAAAGGATAACAAAAAATGTACTGTTGGATTAAAATGTAACATTAAGGTATTACATTGGGGGTGGAATGGAATAGGCTTGGACTTGGTGCTGGTAACCCAATGCACAGGACAATGGTGACACCAGAATAAAAATATTCATGATTCTGAAGCTGAAAATAGAATAATTTTTTACACTCTGTCACTGACTAGATATATTTAAAATAATATAGGCCACTTTTTACTGGTAATATAAGACATTTGGCATTATCAGGACCCACAAATATTCCCCCATTGCGTTATTATACATTATATTCAACATTTAGTTTAATGTAGTACTGACACTAAAACTCTATAAACTGGAATTTTTTCCTCACACAGTAATTTTCATTTTGGGTGAACTATACACAATTCAGATTGTCAGTATCCATGATACATATTGTTGCATTTTTGTATTGCGATACATTGTAACCTGATATATTCTTACACCCCTATTTTTATGTAACATAATAAAAGTCTTTGTCACTTTTCATCAATTTAATGCATCCTTGCTGAATAAAAGTATTAATTTCTTTTAAAAAAATCTTACTGACCCCAAACTTTTGAACGGTAGTTTAATTATTGTGGTACCTTATTCTGTGCTACAGTCCAGAGGAAAGTTAAAGGTGCAGTGTGTAAATTTTAGCGGCATCTAGCTATGAGGTTGCGAACTGCAACTAACGGCACACACCCCTTGCAACCCTCCCTTTTGGAGAAGCTACGGTGGCTGTCTGGCCGACATGTCATCGTCTGAGAGAGCAGAGAGTAGCCTGTGTGAAGCAATGAGGTTTCTTCTTACTTCTAACAAAGAACGGTCTCTGCTTCTAATAAACCAGACGACTACTACTACTACTAGTGCTTTGTGCATATTCAACATAGTGAAAATGCAAGCTGCCTCTAAAAACACCAACGATGTAGAAGAAGAACAGCATAGTGACGAAACGAGCTCTGTAGAGCAGTTTGTCCGTTTAGGGCTGCTGTAGAAACATGCCGGTGCATAATGGCGACTTGACATGGAGGGGGGACCTGCGGTGTATGAGATAGAAATGGCTCATTCTAAGGTAATTGTGGCGACCAGGGCGGGCGAGAGCCGTGAGAGAACGGCGCGAGGCCGGTGGCGCGAGAGTTAATGAGCTCCACCTGGGAGGCGCACCGGCCTCGAGTCTCTCACGGAGGAGCTCCGGGAGCATAAAAGGAGGAGCGACGACAGTGAAGGACGAGAGAGGACCAGGCCTGGATATTATTTTATGTTTTATTATGTTTGTGTGGCCGGCAGACGTCCGCGAGGGTCTGCCGGCATTACTTTCGTTTTGTTCTTTGTTTATTTTATATTAAAGTTTTGTTGAATGTTCGCCGGTTCCCGCCTCCTTCTTCCCGTATATACGAACTGTGTTACATTGGTGCCGAAACCCGGGAGGAAGGAGGGACATGCTGTCGGAGAGCCCTCGCTGCTGAGGGGGATCGCGGTGCTGCGGAGTTCGGTCAGCGCCGGGGTGAAGACCGCGAGAGGCTGCCCGAGGCGGTGGTACTGGAGCCTGGTGAAAGGTGGGACGGAGACCCGGATGCTCATTATCACTCGCGTCACCGGCCTCGCGCCGTTCCCTCACGGCTCTCGCCCGCCCTGGTCGTCACAGTAATAAAAACATAACGGTTCATTATGTAGGGTCTTTATGTACTACTGAAAACATCAAATAAATGTATATTATATTGCATTTCTGTCAATAGATCCTCCCAAATTTTACACATTGCACCTTTAAGAGTTTCCAGGCTCCGATCAGTTACAGGGACTTACTAGACATCTTAAAAGATTAGTTCACCCAAAAATTGAAAATTCTTTCATTAATTATTCACCCTCATGTCGTTCCACACCCGTAAATCTTTAGTTCATCTTCAGAACACAAATTAAGATCTTTTTAATGAAATTTGAGAGCTTTCTGTCCCTCCATTGACAGCCTACGCAACTACCACTTTCAAGCTCCAGAAAGGTAGTAAAGACATAAAGTAATCCATGCGACTCCAGTGGTTTAACCTCAATATTATGAAGCGACAGTAAACTATGTTTTTTTGTTTTGTTTTTTTGCACAAACAAAGCACTCTTGTCGCTTCATAAAATTGAGGTTAAACCACTGGAGTCACATGGATTACTTTAATGATGACTTTACTACCTTTCATTCAAAAGATCTTAATTTGTGTTCTGAAGATTAATGAAAGTCTTATGGGTTTGGAACGACATGAGGGTGAGTAATTAATGACAGAATTTTCATTTTTGGGTGAACTAACCCTTTAAACAGGATTGGATCAGACAGCATAATCATATACAGTATCCCTCATGGGGTGATGTGTCTAAAGCTTCCGCCACCCTAAAATGCTGTGAAATTGAAATGTGAAATTCACAGTCAGTCACCGCCAGCGTAAAACCTAATGCGTGAGATAGCGTTTGCCTTTGGGGCCCGTGGCACATTTGTGAACTGAAAACGGGAAAATGGCACATTATAGCGTGACCAGCCCAGCTTAGAGACGACACTATCAGTGAGGCTAAAAAAAAGGATCTGTGACAACTCTGAGAGGCATGATTAAAAACTTGACATTGTTTTATATATTTTTTAAAAACTACCAGAAGTTAATTGAGAGAAACATCAATGCATCTATGCACTAGTCTCAGCCTCGAGGGGCGTTCACACCGACAGCCAATAAATCGATCGAGGTCACACAGTCAGTGTGTTGTGAGCTGCTAGCAGCGGTTCAAACTAGACTGAGCTTCACTCCCATTGGTAGCTGTTGCATCATGTTGTTGTTCACTTGCATGTCATCTCAAATTGACAGCCGGCACTGCAGTGCAAGTTTATGTTAAACAGCTCAAGCACGTTTTCTAAAGATGACAGCATTATGAACATATAAAACACTCTCTGTGCTGTGCAAGAGGTCAAAAGCATCTTACTACCACAAACACCAGAGACCAAAATCACATAGATTCACTTGACACCATCAGAAGAGAGACCATTTCGAAGCTGCGTTCACATAACACTGGATGAATATGTGGGGAATTATGCAACATCATGAGTAACACCATTATATGTTTATTATACTGATGTTGCATACACCCACTCAACATTGTTCACTTAATTTTTTATTTTACAATGACCTAATTCTTTCTGAGTCACCAGCCTGATTCACCATGATTAAAATGCCACATGCATGCAAAAACTGTTTTTTTCTTTCTCTAGCCTTCCTTTTATCTATCTTTATGGACAAAAATATTCAGACCAATGCTTAATGTTATTACGGAATAAATGTAATTCTTGTACAGTAACACACCTTTAAAGGTCTTAATATGATGATCAATTGAGTTGAGATTGAGTTATAAACTATGTATCAGTGCTGCCCTCTGGTGTCCTGTAATGAAATCTAAACAATCTTCTATACTGTAAAAGTATACCTACAGTAATCAGCTCCCAGTGCCAAGTCCTATTTTTGCACAAAGTTTTATATTTTTATAGTTTTATATTTTCTGTAGACCGACATTCACTTCACACTAGAACCCAGATGCATGCATCTAGACATGAAAACAGAATAAAAAGAATTTAAATACACTGTAAACAATGATATGATCAATAAGCCATGGCAACATATGTTTTTAAATTACTTTAATTCAAAATAATTTAAGCAATTTAAATGATTTATGTTATAAGTTAAACAATATTCAACTCATTTTATAAGTCAGTTTAATATCTACTTGAACAGCCAATTTGATTACACTTAAAAATTACACCTGAACTTAAGTATTTAAACACACACACACACATATATATATACAGTACAGTCCAAAAGTTTGGAACCACTAAGATTTTTAATGTTTTTAAAAGAAGTTTCGTCTGCTCACCAAGGCTACATTTATTTAATTAAAAATACAGTAAAAAACAGTAATATTGTGAAATATTATTACAATTTAAAATAACTGTGTACTATTTAAATATATTTGACAAAGTAATTTATTCCTGTGATGCAAAGCTGAATTTTCAGCATCGTTACTCCAGTCTTCAGTGTCACATGATCCTTCAGAAATCATTCTAATATGCTGATTTGCTGCTCAATAAACATTTATGATTATTTTCAATGTTGAAAACAGTTGTGTACTTTTTTTTTCAGGATTCCTTGATGAATAGAAAGTTCAAAAGAACAGCATTTATCTGAAATACAAAGCTTCTGTAGCATTATACACTACCGTTCAAAAGTTTGGGGTCAGTAAGAATTTTTATTTTTATTTTTTTGAAAAGAAATTAAAGAAATGAATACTTTTATTCAGCAAGGATGCATTAAATCAATCAAAAGTGGCAGTAAAGACATTTATAATGTTACAAAAGATTAGATTTCAGATAAACACTGTTCTTTTGAACTTTCTATTCATCAAATAATCCTGAAAAAAAATATTGTACACAAATATTTTGTACAATTGTACACATTAAATGTTTCTTGAGCAGCAGATCAGCATATTAGAATGATTTCTGAAGGATCATGTGACACTGAAGACTGGAGTAATGATGCTGAAAATTCAGCTTTCCATCACAGGAATAAATTACTTTGTGAAATATATTTAAATAGAAAACAGTTATTTTAAATTGTAATAATATTTCACAATATTACTGTTTTTACTGTATTTTTAATTAAATAAATGTAGCCTTGGTGAGCAGACGAAACTTCTTTTAAAAACATTAAAAATCTTAGTGGTCCAAACTTTTGGACTGTACTGTATATATATATATATGAACTCTAAAAACAATATATTTGTATTCATTATAAAATTGGTAAAAATTACATTCAACAGTGTTATTAAAAACTTATCTCTGATAACAAAAATGAAATATTTAAAAAAAAAATTCCTGTGAAAAAAATGTTCATGCCTTAAAATAGTTTGAATGTAACTCTACACCCTTGCCTCATTTAATATACGCGGATCAATGAATATGCAAATTAGCCCCGCCTCCACTCGCTCTCACACGAGCTCAGAGATCCACTTGGTCAACTTACTGAGGTAAACGCTGCACAATGGTATCGCTTTTTACAATGTCGGTCACATAACGCTAATTAATATGATTAGCCTTTTTCTTGACTACATTATCAAACAGCTAATAATGTGTTGCTAATGTTACATAAACCATGTTTCCGTTCGCCATGTCAGAGTCAGACAGCTGCCTTCTAACAATCAGTATCCTTACAAACGCTTTGAACAACTCAGAAGTGGAGTGGAAGTGGAGTCAGTGGAGAAAGGCATATAGTTCATCATAACATCGTAATATACATCATTCACCCGCCATATTGCTAAATCTACACGATTTTTCATATCAACAGAAAAATATACTGGGATAACCTGGCTTCACTTAAGACTCCCATGCTAGTTCGCTGTTAATGATATGCTAAATACCGCAGGCATGTTGACATGATTGGTTACAAGGTAGTTTGTGACATCACAGACACCAGCGTCTTTTTTCACTGTTTTAAAGAGAAAATACTCAGCAATGGTGTTGACTTATGAATTTGCACATGGTTTGCCTTAAAGCATATTAAAAACACCACATAGGCATATAAACAACATTAAAAACTTGATTTTCACCACAGGGGGACTTTAAAATAGGGTACATTTAACTAAATTTTCAATACTGACCAATTAGTGATGAATTAAAAAGAATAAAAACCTCTAATAGTGACTGATACAATACTGATGTCATGCATCCCTAAATAAGACATTTGCATTTCTAGGTCACTGGTCAAATAAACATAACCGAGTGCTACTTTTGATCAGTGGAGCATTGACTCATGTAAGGGGGCTGTCCATGGTGCTGATATCTCTCTTATCTGTGTGTTATCTGGGAATGCTGAAGGACCCTGCAGGGGTGGGTCTCTCAAGGCCCTCTGCTGAATCTGACTCACAAAGACTCATCAAGGACACATTTCTGTGAGTCTGAGCAGCTCTTAAAGACAACCATCATGACGGGAATGCAAAACAGTGACTTCATTTCATTTTCATCATCTTTGCCTTGAAAGAGATCAGTCAGCCATCTGCAACAAAAAACTACTAAAATATGACAAACACATAAACTTAAAAGAAACTTAAAGTTCTGTCATGTTTGGCATGGTAATGGATAAATTTGATATGTTCGGTCTTGGCTGAATAGATCTGCTATGCTATTGCTGCTGCAGAGCAAGTACAGGACTTGCTATTGCCAATACATACACAACACGCTGCTGTGAGCAAGTAAGACATGCTGCTGCTGTACAATATAGCGTACATGAATTACCCGTAGCAGATCTATACAGGTGGAGCTGGGGAAGGTGGGGGGTTTATGAAAGCATAATTCAAAATGCTACAGCAAAGGCTGACCAAGTAGGTTGAAGGTTGAGCAGCGAGCTCATTGGCTACTGATACAGCAGGAACCAATCAGCTGTGCCCTACAGAGAATGATATTTAGGAGGATTTATTGACAGAATGTTTTCAGTGGTGTATAAAGACCTTAGATAATGAACCATTATGTTTTTATCACCTTAGAAAGAGCCATTTCTATCTACATACACCGCGGGTCCCCTTACATTGAAGTCGCCATTTTGCGCACCCGTATTTCTATAGTAGAAGAAGCCAGTCAAGCAACTGCTCATTGCTTGACTGGCTACTCTCTGCTGTCTCAGACGACATCTTTGTCAACTTTTTTCTACTAAAAAATGTCAAAGATTGTAGAGGGATAATAAGAAGAGAGGTAATAAGAGAGACTTATCCCTCTACTGTCTAATGTGCAAAGAGCAAAATAAGCTAGAATATGTCATCACGCATGTCTGTTTCTGGCAGGACTTTGTTGTGTGTCTCATAGAGGTCACAGGTAATGGACAAACAATCAATAATGTGCATAAGTCTATAATGGGCCACACTGCACAATGGATAAAGTGAGCCAGAATGGGCCTGGGGAAATAACAATCTATAACGATTTGATTTCACTGCATGTGTGTGGCATCTTTTTACAGTCATAGTGTATTACAATGCACATGTAAATAGATACTCTGTAAATAGATTTTGCTGAGCAGGTTCTGCAAGAAAGAAAGGGTGCTATGGTGCTCGGGGTGGTTGTAACACTCTTAAAAATAAAGGTTTCAAAAGGGGGTTTTCACAGTGATGCCATTGAAGAACCATTTTTGGTTCCCCAAAGAACGTTTCAGTGAACAATTATTAAAAGAGCCATGTTTTTCTTTGTGTAAATAACATTTTAATAATCTTTTTCCACTATAAAGAACCTTTTGTGCAATGGAAAGATTCAAATGGTGTTAAAGGTTCTTTATGAAACCATTGAATTCATCAATTAACCTTTATGTATAAAGGCCAATTCACACCGCAGCAAACACCAATAAACAAGTTGGCTGTTGGATTTAGAATTTTATGAAAAATAACCCAACAGACACCAACAAACGGTGACTGAACATGTTCAGTTGGGTGAAAACAACAAACCCTGACCAATGCCAACAGACGCCAACTGGGGTAAAACACTGGTCCAAAATACCCAACAAACGTGTTTGCCTGTGCGGTGTGAATTGGCCTTAAGAGTGTAGGTGATTGGTTACTGGCCAAAGCCAAAAGATAACAAAAAACACAAGTCTAATCACTTAGACAAGTAATTATGAAAGCATGTGTAAAACATTTAATTGTAATAATGGTGAATAAAATAAGAAATACATAAAATTGCAATTGTGAGACATATAGCCAAAAAACAAAGGCACAATTATGAAACATAAAGTTGCATTGAGAGATATAAAGTCAGATTATGTAGATATAAAATCTCAATTAAGATAAAAAAAAGTCACAACTACCTTTTTATTCTGAGCTGGAAACTGGCGTCCATAAGAAACACCATACTTGTCTTCAATAATTCATTCATCTTTGAGCCATCTTGAGTCTGTAGTACTGCAACATGCCATTGCTTACAGATCAAAAGATGGATGGATCAAGTGCCTGAAAAAAACCCTGAAAGGTATCTGTACAAGTCAACTTCCATCCTTTAAAAATCATTGTCATGACGCATCAACCTTGAGAAAGCCTCTCTGGGGTGAAGCCAAGGAAATGTCTTCTACTGCCGCCGATATAACGTCACGCTTTGACCAAAGCATGCTGTCCTTGAGTTGCTGGCGATCTTAATGAGAAGGTCACAGGAACTACATGATATATCCCAGTGAATTAATCATTTGAATTAGCAATGCCTCTGAATGATGATGACTTCAACTATGTGCTATACTGTGTGGTTTTGTTCGGTATATAATGTGGGTAATTGAGCTAAAAGAAGAGTTGATAACTGCTACTCCCGCTAGGTCTTTCCCCACAGACCCAGCAGCGTGTACAAGATTTATAGGCCATGCTATAGTTAGTACAAGGACAAAAATGTGTCACTAAACCATGTGACTTCCATTCTATGAGCTCCGATCAGCTTAAAATTATCTCACTTAGCTGAGGATTCAACCGCTTACAGGATACAGTCAAAACCAACACAAATATTAAACATCGGCTAAAAGCCCAGAGAAAGAGGTCCTTTTTCAATGAATTTGTCAATAAGGATGTACATGTTAAGAAGCAACATGTTAAACACTCAATTCAGATATTCAGTAAGTCATATGCATGTGTACGAAGGATAACTACACATGGAGGACTTCAGGATGATCTCAGCATCCATGTAAACCCATTGTGCTCATAGTGAAGGTCAGATGGACTGATTTCAGACAAATCTGATATCTGAATCTGCCCTGGAAAACGCTGCAGCTCTAGTTCCCTCTGCAGTGTCCTCTAAATACACCAGCTCAATGGTTAATCAATCCCTACATGCTGCCTGCCTCTGTGGTTGGAATCGACATGGTTTCACATGTTCCCTTTGGCTGTAAACCTCCAAATCTGTTTCGTGGACACTTACCACACTGAGAGGTCATTGTCGACCCCAAACTAGGCTGAAAAATATGTGCTTAGCGCATGTTTATTTACAGATCTACTAAAAGCATTTAATTAAATAGTCAGCTAACGAGGTTTTGGCAGTTCTCTGGAGCATTTGCTATAATTGTATTTAGAGGCTTTATTCTTCTTTGACTTTTTTTTTTTTTTTTTNAGTCATATGCATGTGTACGAAGGATAACTACACATGGAGGACTTCAGGATGATCTCAGCATCCATGTAAACCCATTGTGCTCATAGTGAAGGTCAGATGGACTGATTTCAGACAAATCTGATATCTGAATCTGCCCTGGAAAACGCTGCAGCTCTAGTTCCCTCTGCAGTGTCCTCTAAATACACCAGCTCAATGGTTAATCAATCCCTACATGCTGCCTGCCTCTGTGGTTGGAATCGACATGGTTTCACATGTTCCCTTTGGCTGTAAACCTCCAAATCTGTTTCGTGGACACTTACCACACTGAGAGGTCATCGTCGACCCCAAACTAGGCTGAAAAATATGTGCTTAGCGCATGTTTATTTACAGATCTACTAAAAACATTTAATTAAATAGTCAGCTAACGAGGTTTTGGCAGTCCTCTGGAGCATTTGCTATAATTGCTCGCAATCTAATTTCAGCAGATTGCTTGCACTTCTGCAAGCACAGAATGTTTGGACGCCCTGCAGATTTAATAAAGCTGCAGAGATTGAAATGACTTCAAAGATGACAGAAAAAAAAAATCTATTTAGAGGCTTTATTCTTCTTTGACTTTTTTTTTTTTTTGGTGTTCAGAAATTAAATGTGATTGTTGCAAGGGAAATAAAATGAGGATGTGAGTAATAGATGGATTATGTTTAATAGGTTTAAGCAGAAGTCATTGAACTTTGTCATTTCAGACAAATTAGTGGATAAAGGTCCTGTGGAGCTCAGATGTCAACATGATTGACAAAATGACTGACATTTAAGACCTGTGCCAACTTCGACACAACTGTTTGATCCAAAATCAACCTTAACGTGACAAAACTGATTAGATACTGAACGTCTGGAACAGTGTGTCTTACCTATGATGTTTCCGCGAGCTGAACGGGGAGAAGGAGGTTTTGCTCCGCCGGGTGGAGATGCTCCTGGACGGGCTGCCGTCCTCCGTCGCTTCCTCCACATTTAGCTGCGGTATGATCTGGCCGCCAACTGTACAAGCCATTTTCCTCGACTGCTCATGTAAAGTGAATCTAACCTCCCTTCAGAAGGAAAGTTCCCCGCAGGACGCAGTGTGGACGGGAGGTGCTGTTTGCAGATCTGGACATGGGGCTGAACTGCAGGGGCTGGGAAACTGGAGAACTGATTCGAATGATTTGTGATTTCAAGAAGTGACACCTCACGTACGAGATCATGCTGAATCGGTGCTTCTTATTTGAAGAGTTCTGTGTGATACGAGCAAGATAATACTAATTGTATTACTTTTCCTCATACGCTCAAAAATTATTTTGTCCCACTAGTCTCAGCGCTTTAAAGCGTTGTCCGATTCGTAAACGAATCGTTCTTGTAATTCGGATCTTTTCAATGATTCAGTTGAACCGGTTCACAAAACTGGTCGGCTTCTCTTTCGGACATGTTTGATTTATAACTGATGATCATTAACTTTTGAACTTTCTCAGCCAAGAAATGAAAATTAGTAAATTAATTATAGCATCGTTTAATGCACATGCAAAATATATGTTCTACATTTTTATGAGCTGAATCATGGCTGCAACAGACCTGTAGGACCCGTGAAGACTTAAAAATATTTTGAACGCCGGTTCTTTGAACGAATTATTTGGACTTCCAACTTGACTTAGAGGTTGTCAGTCTAGAATTAAATACAAATATATTGTCTGTTTTCTGGTAGCTTAGCTGGGTCTAAACTAATATGTTAAATTACAGTCTAAAGCCATGCATGCACTAGTGACAGTTGGTAGCCAATTGACCCTTCGCCGGGAGTTTGATTGAAAAGCGATCTACCCAATCAGAACGCTGCATCCGCCATTTTGTCCGACAAAGCAGTCAGGAGTTAAAAGATTAACCTCGGTGGAGTTAAACTTGAAAAATTGTGTATATTGACGTCTTTCCGCGTTTGAAACAACATTCATTCTCATGTTCATTCATGTTTATTTGATGCTATAAATGGACTAGTAGGAAGAGATGATCGGTTTACGAGCCTCTTGAGCTGAGGCGTTGCAGCAATCTGTCACGACACATTAAAGAGCCACAAAACGGTTTTTATTGTTTGAATTTCTTTAAAAACTACACAGTTTGAAAGCTGTGATTTTGTTTAATATCATAAGTAACCTGGTTTGTCTTGTCTGTCGACGTGTTGTCAGTGTCCTCTTTGCTCTGCGATGTATTTTTCACTCTGTGTGGCGTGACAGCGTTACGGCTTGTCGGACAAAGCAACAGTAACTAAGGGGGGCGGGTCTTTGCGAAGGGTGAATCGTCTATATTTCGAGCCATTTTCTCAAATAGAGAGTGACTGAAAATAGTCTGCTAAAGGCTGAGTTTGATAATAGTAGCCTAACTAATTCTATCCATGGACTAAGATCCACAAAACTCAAATTCTGAACTCATGGGCTCTTCCTGAACCGAATATAAAAACACACAAGCAGGGTTAGATATAGGCTATTAGACTAGATATAAATGGTCTTTCCTTCTCACATGCTCATGTTTTATTTACTCCCCCTATTTTATAGGCCTACTGTTGATTTTCATTCAGGTGCAGGTAATGCCGCACTTTGGCCAGTAGAGGGCACAATTGCACTAACTGTGATCAGGCATCCTGAGCTCATCTTATTGTTACTAGTGAGGAACAAAGAGGACAGGAATGGATTTGAGATATTTCAGAACTGTGATCGATTTTAAAATAATGGATTATAAATTTTTTTTGGTGCAGGAAATCTGGGTTAGTCTTCTGTGAAGAGCTTTGTGAGGTGCTAACAGGCTCTGCATGAAACAGGCCTGAATCACAATGAGACTGAGAACAATTACACCACAATGGAGGGATTAAGGAATGAATAATTAACTTCTTTTATTCTTTTTCCTCATTCTTAGCCAAGACACCCGATTACTCCAAAAACTTGATACAAACTTAGGCCTAACTTTTTTTGAGCAGTCAGGAACACATCAGATCTTCCATAAACAGGGGAAGTTGGGGTAAGATGAGCAAAGTTAGTTTTTATTTTGAAGTAAATAGATAAATTAGACCCTTGGGGTAAGATGACCCCACCAGATTTGCAACAGAAGGCCCCGTTGTGGAATGTTGTTACTAGTGTTATTATTTGTAAATGTAATAATTATTGTAATAGGGTTATTATTCAGTATTTCCATGAATTAGAAGTACATTTCAGACATCTTTGCTTTTATTAAAACCTATAGATTAGTTGAGTGAAATAATTAGGGGCAATCTTACCCTTCTTTGTGCTATAACAACTAAATTAGCAAAAGTTTCTTTTTATTTCCCATAATCAAAATTGGCTGATGCATCATCATCCTGCACATGCTAAATTTATATCTAAATGTGTTACGATTTTAAAGTAAATCTACATTGTTCATAAGGGAGGCATCTTCCCACATCCTACCAACATGTCAAGGGCCATGTTTGTATATCTTTAAATTTGGATTTTGATCCATCCACAAAGACAAAAGGCGTTTGAGAGAGGAAAACTTCTGAAACCTCTGTGCAATGAACAGAAAATGACAGTTTTCATTGGCTTGCCATTGAATGCTTTATTACAAACCAAAGGAAAATCATTAAGATACTGTACAAATATACATTTGAAATGAAAGGAAATATGTACAAGGTCTTTTGTAATTAGTCCAATCAAACAATAGCCATCTTAAAAATAAAAAATCTGAGCGACAGAGGGAACGGCTCATGGTTTCCTTACTCATGCAGTCGAAACACCAGACTGACCAAACAAAACTACTGTATACAGCTGCAGAAGTGCAAAGTCATCGACAAGAATGAGTTCATTCAATGTAATGAAAGTTGACGTATAAATACAAAAGGTATTTTTTACATTAGTAACATTTTAAACAAAAATCCTTTTTATAATGCGATTCTTAGTATATAATGTACTGATATTAGCACTGAGCCAAAATACTCGTCTTTCTCTAGCTATCGTTGTCATGCAGGTCCATTGCCAATAGTGTTTAGATGCACATTCTCTCAAGCAATTGTATGCAGGGTGTTTAACATTAGAGCTCAGCATTCAAACTGTTCAGCCGTGACTGACCGAACACAAACTCGACTGAACCATGCGTCTCAGCACATATCAACAGCAGACTCGGCCATACAGGAACAGCGTGTTGCGAGGAAGTACTTCGACTAATACTACCTAGCCGACTTCATTTCCTCACGTTCCCCGCGTGTGGAAAGAGACTTCAAAGCCGGGGAATCGACCGGGCTGTGGGTTGAAGCTAAATCAATGGAACTGGGTGCACTGTCTTTTGCACTGGCCTTAAGAATTGTGAAGGATTGGATTTAGATAAATAAGGTCAGCCGTTGGTTCCTTTACCTCTGGAGCATTGACATCTAAGTCTTGTTCCATGCAGAGACGGTTATTCCCTGGTTATCCGGCAAGAAGACATTGTTCTGTCCTTAAGGGTGACCTGTCACTTTGAATATTTTCTGACATCTTCGTCCATCTAATTCATTTCTGAAGACGTAAAAAACGGAGGAATTCATGGTATGGCCCCCTGCTGTTTACTAATGGGGACTCGAAAAGCACATTTATGCAGATGATTCTGGGTATGAACGCCTCTCTGAGCATTAGAATTCATCAAACATTTAAATATAAGAGGGGAAAACAACTGAAAAACAGA
Source organism: Anabarilius grahami (assembly GCA_003731715.1). NCBI lineage: Eukaryota > Metazoa > Chordata > Actinopteri > Cypriniformes > Xenocyprididae > Anabarilius > Anabarilius grahami. The sequence continues at coordinate 3,171,063 of RJVU01007007.1, forward strand.
GAACGTATTTGCAATTGCATTAGAGTAACCGGAATACAACTAGGATACAAAAATGATTAATATATATATATAAATCTGCACCCAAGAATTTAAAGCTTCTAACCTACTGCAGATACAATGTTTTGTATTTTGCTAATAGCAAAAAATCGAATTAATCTTAAAAATAAATGGTTGAAAAGAGGAAAAAAGCACAAAAAATAGCCAGCTATACAACACATTCAAAGCTCATTCGCAGGCCCAAATAAAATCTGCAAAGTTTTTTTTTCACATTTTCTGAATTGATTTTTTGAAGAAAGTGACTTAAACATGACCAAATGTCTTAAACTGAGCAGAAAGCACTACATTCTTATTGGTAGATGAAAGCATTAGCAAATTAGCCATAATATTTAATAAAAAAAAAATACACAAATATTAAGGGTAATGTAGAACAGTGGCCTAAGCAAACTTCCAAAAGAGGCACAGAATGATTTAATATTTAAAATGAAATCTAGTTAAAATGCTAAACACACACACATACACACACAAAGAATGTAAACTGAAATTGTATTTTTCCCTCTAAATAACTTGTTTTTGTTGAAGAACATATTTTATTGAAGATTTTTTTATCTTCTTGAATCACAATATGAATCATAGTTGATTAATTCAACTGAACATATCAGCACTTCCAGTTTATTTTAATAAAACATTTCAAAACAAGTAGTGTTGTCAAACGATTAATCGCATCCAAAATAAGTGTTTACAGAATATGTGTACTATGTATATTATGTATATATTAATACACACACATACATGTATATATTTAAGAGGTATCTACATGTATACATGTATAAAAATATATTTATATATAATTTATATTATATATAAATATTTTATATATAAATATAATATATTTTTGTTAAATATATACATGCATGTGTGTTTATATATACATAATAAATATATACACGGTACACACACACATATTATGTAAACAAACTTTTATTTTGGATGCAATTAATCTCGATTAATCGTTTAACAGCACTAAAAACAATCAGAAATAGCTTTAAATTGTGTTGGATAATTGGGGGCCTTAGTGTCAAAAACTTAGAACTAGAACTAGTGCTTTCCACGCAGTCAGATTGTGTGTGGGCTAATTGTCGGTTTCATCCTAATCGGTTAGACACTTCAGATCTAAATAAACCAGCACTGAATAAGCCTGACCCAACCAGACATCTGATTTCAATTGCAAATACCACGAGCCAAAGCCGAGCCAAACCATTTCCCCATTGAGACAATCAACCTCATTACTGAAGATACTGTATGCATTACCCTGAAGAATGTGAGTGAATGATTTAAAGGGATTGTGCACACACGTTACGAATGCTGTTAGATACTTTAACTGAAATATATTTATATGGAATTCCTATAAATACTTGTTAAATATGGAATACGTCTATTCATATGGAATATTTATAGCTCTAATGAGGATCAAACAAATTTACTGTCATTGTTTATATCGTAGTGTGTTGATTTCTCCTCGTTCTGGGTCAATCGTAGAGTCTGGGCCCAGCAGGTGACCTGCCATTGGCTGTTGAGGTGTGATACCTGCTGGGCTGCCTGGCAAATGCTGATTGGCTGAGGAAATGAGTGGCAGATGTGAATCCTCGTAGGGGCGGACGAGCAGGTGCCGGAAAGAGTCCGGTTATGTGAGTTTCTCCTCCAGTCCTGTAGCTGTCAGTTCAAACCCAGCGAGGACAGGAAGTGTGTGGTCAGGTAGACAGGCTGTCTGTCTGGGTAAAGGCAGAGCTGAATATCTGTTCATATCTGCCTCTTTTGTTTGCTCAAACCACCATAACAACACAAGGCACAACCCTCACATCCAAACCCCCCTTTTTTACCCTTTAAAAATACATACACTCCACGAGGGGTCTCATTCCACTTCAGTGTGCACGTAAAAACAACAAAAGCATTTATTTTCCAACAGAGTCAAACGTGTTGAAACAAAAGGCCTGACCACCTGGGTTTTCCGCAGGGAATGGGAAATCCTTTGGGAATGGTCCTGATACCAGATGTGGGAGTTGATGCTCGCTGCGGTGAGTGTATTTATCTGTTTGTGTGTGTGTGTTTATGTGTTTTTTTTTATTCCTACACAGTCTGGAATGCCTTAGTTTGCGCGGGGATCATCACCGGTGTGGCGCCCATCCTCACCAGGTTTCCTGGGTTGAGCTTTGCCGGGCTGGGTTTGGGGCTACTGCTGGGCTCCGGAGGTTTGGGGACTACATGGTTGTACGGCGGTGGTACTGAAGGGAAGTTTTCGGGCTGCCCGCTTTCTTTAAGAGCAGCCACCACGGGCAGTCGAGGCCTGGGCCCACGGGGGACGCTGTTGTGCACCATAGATTGAGTGGAGGAGGCCCCAGAGCGAGAACTACCGGAGCGAGAGGAGGAGAGAGAGTTTGGCTTCACCAGTTTGGCTTTGGGAGCTTCTGCATCTTCCCTAAAACATAAAGAGAGAGACACTGTGAGATTCTTCATCCTAAAGGGTTAGTTCCCCCCCCCCCCAAATTTAAATTCTGTCATTAATTATTCACCCTCATGTCATTCCACACCCGTAAGACCTCATCTTCAGAACACAAATTAAGATATTTTTGATCAAATCTAATGGCTCAGTGAGGCCTACATTGCCAGCAAGATAATTAGCACTTTCAAATACAAAGAAAGCTACTAAAGACATATTTAAAACAGTTCATGTGACTACAGTGGTTCAACCTTAAGCTTTACGAATCTTTTGTTTCGAATCAGTGGTTCAGAGTGCGTATCAAACTGCCAAAGTCACGTGATTTCAGTAAACGAGGCTTCGTTACATCATAAGTGTTTCGAAACGTTTCGAAATTTCAATGGTTCACATGACTTTTTCATAAAGTTGTTATTTTGTTTTTTTCGCACATAAAAAGTATTCTTGTCGCTTCATAACATTAAGGTTGAACCACTGTAGTCACATGAACTGTTTTAAATATGTTTTCAGTAGCATTCTGGGTCTATAAAAAGTGTTAATTATCTTGCTGTCAATGCAAGCCTCACTGAGCTATCGGATTTTATAAAAAATATATCTTAATTTGTGTTCTGAAGATGAACGAAGGTCTTACGGGTGTGGGATGACATTAATGACGAGAACCCCAGGTTATCGTCGTTCTAAACACCGCTTTTAACCACTTTAACATTTCACATTTGTAATTTAGAAGCGGGGTTAGCACCGCTTTTTACCCAGGGTTATGAAACCCTGCTCCAGAGCAGGGTTAGCACTGCTTTAGCGGTGTTAACCCCGCATTGTGGTGCCAAAATTGTACAGTGTGAAACGACGCGGTGTTAGAATGTTACAGCTAGATGCTTAGCAACAGACAACCAATCGCGTGCCTCATATTCATGTACTTAGGACAATCACGAAAACGCCTCACATTGTATATAGGCTTTCCTGTAGCTCAGTGGTTAGAGCGTGGCACTAGCAATGCCAAGGTCATGGGTTCGATCCCAGGGATTGCACATACTCAGATACAACTGTGTAGTATAATGCAATGTAAGTCGCTTTGGATAAAAGCGTCTGCCAAATGCATAAATGTAAATGTAAATGTGTATATAAACAGTAAATTCAGCGTTTGAGAGGAAAAATGTCAAATGCTGACAGAAAATGTGACATTTCATTCTTATCTTTATATGCAAATATGCTAAATATATCTAAATATGCAAATAAGAATGTTAACCCATGGTTTAGGAATGTACAATGTGAAACATCAGCTAATGAATACCCAGGATTAATTGTTAACCCCGGGTAAATTATGAGCAGTGTAAAACGTGAAGCAAGATAACACAGGATTCTATTTACTCTGGGTTTAGAATGACCCAGGGTTAATGTTTTCAAGTGTGAAAAGCCTTTTAGTGTGTTATACACAAAGGGCCTGCAAATGTCTGTGCCAATCTGGAGGTGTTATTATTCAGACAGCTAGCTATAAACATGTCAACTCCCTCAAAAAGATTTGTTTTCAAACTGTTGCTACTCCAGGACAGTAGCTGCCCTGAAACAACTAAGTTCCCGCTATAACATCCATTTGTGGGAATGCTAAGAATGTAATGCAAACTTGTGTTGGCATATAAACTGTGCAATGTAACTCATTTCAGAACACGTCATGAAATCAAGTTTTTTTTTGTTGTTTTTTTCAAGTTCAAGAATGATGGTAACCAAACAGTTTCTGTTCCCATTGATTAGTTCTCATTGACTTCCCAATGGAAGTCAATGAGAACCAAAACTCTTTGGTTACCAGCATTCTTAAATGTATGAGAATGAGTAAATGATGACAGAATTTTCATTTTGGGTGAACTATTCTGTTCACTAAAATATATTTATTCCATTCACTAAAATATATTTATGTAAAATATATTATGTAAATCTAAAAATCTATTTTAACAATATATTTTTGGCTATTTTTTTGTATATAAATTTTAAAATATACCTGATAATATATTTTTGCCATATGGGTTTAGCAACTAGCTAGAAGCGACAGAACAGAAATGTTCAATAACTCACAGTGAGTGCATTTCAATCCTAAATGCTTTTTTAAAAAGTTTGTGCTATATCTACTAAAATGTCAACAGAGTTTGCATAGCTAGAAGCATTTGCATTCACAAACACACATAAGAGTATGTTTTGGGCCTAAATGCACTTTACATTTTATAAAATGTTTTGATAAGTTCACTAAAGCATAAAAACACTCAAATACCTTTAAACCCTTCAGGCTACTAGCTAACAAATCAAGGGAAAGTGACTTCTGCTACACTGGAACCATATGTATCTCTTTAACCTCAACAAGAGAAGTGTATGTGTGTATCTCGCTGTCGTTTGCATAGTTAATGCTCACTCATCCTCCAAACCTGCATAATTCATCCTGACACTCGCAAATGAGCCTAGACATGAATGCAAGTCAACAAAGAGAAACAGAGCTGCTAGACATTATAAATGATGTCAGGCTGTAATTTGCAATTACTTTCTATGTGCTATATAAAGATTTTTTTTTACCTTATTTCATTGGGCGCTTCCTCCTCCTCATATTTCTTCTTCTCTTTCTTGCGGAAAACAAGCCAGACGATGAGGATGATGAGGAGAACGCCGAAGGACACGCCCACCACGGCACCAGCCACCACGCCCATTCCACGGACATCTGCAAAAGAGTGGACACATCACAGCTGTTTCCATTTTATAATAAGTTATGGTGTATGCTAAGGTAAGCTTCACTGTCATTATTGTCAAGTCAAGTCACATTTATTTATACAAAGTTCTGTCATGAAACTCTAGAAGGCACAGTCTGATAGGTCCTTAACTCAATCTGCTTGCAATCACATCATTCTCTATAGGGACAGCTGATTGGTTCCTGCTGTATCAGTAGCCAATGAGCTTGCTGCTCAACCTTCAAATACTGGTCAGCATTTGCTTTAGCAGTGCAGCGTGCTTTCATAAACCCTCCACCTTCCCCAGCTCCACCTGTATAGATCTGCTACGTGTAATTCACATAAGCTATATTGTACAGCAGCAGCAATAACCAACAAAAGCAGCAGCAGCGTAGCAGATCTATTCCACCAAGACCAAACGTATCAACATTGTTAAATCGATTACCAAGCCAAACACTCCGAGAGTTGTCGTGACAGAAATATAGTGCTTTAACAATACAGATCGTTCACAGTGATAAACAAGAAAATAACAGTATTAATTTTGCAAAGTTCTTCAATTATGAAACAAATACCATTTCAGCTGTAAAGCAGCTCTAAAAAAGACAATAGTGTCATTATTCAGCTTAATTTAGTTCAATGTTGATTCAATTTAGTTTAATAACACTGTGAATGTTGCAAAGCGAAGACAACTCAGTTCAACTAAAGCAGCTTAGATAAACTGCAAAGATAAGGCAGTTCAGTGTTGATTTAGTTTAGTTCAATAATAGTTTAAAGTTCATCAATTCATGAAATTAACTTAATTCAGCTATAAGCAACTCTACAGAAGGCAAAAGTGTCGTTATTCAGCTCAAGTCAGTTCAGTATTGATTCAATTCGGTTCAATCAAAGTGTCTATGTTGCAGTGTTCATCAGTTATGAAATAGGAAAAAAAAACTAAGAATTAAACATTGGCGCATAACTATGTGTATAAAAAAGGCAAAATTAAATAATAATTGTAAAAAATAAAATCAATAAGACTAGATAAATGGAACAACCTGAGCCTTTATAGGGACCAAAAATACTACAGAAACTTAAAGGTGGACTCAGTAGAATTTCAAATACACTGTTTGGAAGTTAGTCGGGCCGACACCAACAACAAACGCGTAACCAATCAGCATTAGTATGACGGTCAAGTATGACGGTCAAGGAGAGAGAACGAGAAAGAGGGAGATTTGAAAATAAGAGAAAAAAATCTGCAGAACGAGAGAGACAATACAAAAGAGCTCAAAAGAATATCACTGGAATGAAGGTTTATGACTGGGCAAGTGCTTTAAGACCCGCGTTTATATTAAAAAGCTTTCCAGCGCTGGAGAGAGCTAAGTGGGAAGACCTGAAAACAGACGCAGAGGCTGCTTTGATCCCGCTTCTCATGTGAGTAACACGGTTTTGATTTTCTGGAGCTGCTGTGCTGTTTGCGACTAACAACGAATGCTTTGTATTTACTCTTGTGTACTGTACACTCATTTTTTGTGCTTCCTTTTCGTGAAGAATTTTGTTGCGTGTCAGCTGTGATAAACAGACATCCACTCGCATTGCGTGTGTAACAGTGGCCAGATAGTGAGATTTGTGCAGGTAAACCACTGCGCACTGACAACTGCTAGAGAATGCGGTGTTTAGCGTTATTGTTAGTGCACTCGCCTCGCATGCCAGCAGCGATCGGGCCAGAGTTCGAGACCGACTCGGTAAAGGGTGGTTAGGATTGGAGTGTGACTTTTGGAGGCGGGGCAATGAACAGAGAGGTGGGTTTGTTTGGGTTGATTTCAAATATCAACAATGTCCAACAACGTTGCTCAAAATCTACTTACCACACCTTTAAGGATGGGTCTTTTGACTTTGACAACTACCTAGAACACCCTGTCAATCACCTAGCAACACCTTAGCAAACACACAGCAACATATTAAAAACACTTAAAACACCTTAGCAATTGCAAAGAAACATCCTAGCAACCACCCACAACATTCTATTCTATTCTATTCTATTCACAAATCACACACATACAGCCCAGAAGGGCATAAAACTGTTTAAAACACTCACTATACACTACTGCAATAAGGAAAACCCTCTACATTCTTTTAAAAGACACATAAAACAAAGTTTTCATGCTCAGAATAGACCAACAAACAGCCCGTAACAAGCAGCCCCCTCTGCATTGCAGATACCTGAAGGATTGTAACTCACCATGAGAATACTCCAGCAAACAGCACAGCATTAATCAACCTACCACACTCACTACACTCCTTCCTTTAATAATATGCCATTTTTGCATGAATACATTTTTTTCTTTCCGCCTCATAATTAATTATTTCTTCTAATTCCATCATCTGATATTTAATTATGCAGCAGAACAGTTTGAGAAAGGTTTGGAGGAAGGAATTAAACCAATGAACACTGCATTAAAAAAAAGGACGATTTCTTTATTTGGATGTTAAATAGTGCTGAAAGATCGCACTGCATAGCAGAATTGGTCAGGATCTCACCGCCATCTTCACAAAAATACTGTGGGTTGCGATACAGCAATGACTTGTGCTGACAGTAATNTGTGTAACAGTGGCCAGATAGTGAGAGTTGTGCAGGTAAACCACTGCGCACTGACAACTGCTAGAAAATGCGGTGTTTAGCGTCATTGTTAGTGCACTCGCATGCCGGCAGCGATCGGGCCAGAGTTCGATTTCAACAATGTCCAACAGCGTTGCTCAAAATCTACTTACCGCACCTTTAAGGATGGGTCTTTTGACTTTGACAACTACCCAAAACACCCTATCAATCACCTAGCAACACCTTAGCAAACAAACAGCAACATATTAAAAACACTTAAAACACCTTAGCAATTGCAAAGAAACATCATAGCAACCACCCACAACATTCTATTCTATTCTATAATCACACACATACAGCCCAGAACTTAGTGCAGTAGTGTATAGTGAGTGTTTAAACTGTTGTACACTACTGCACTAAGGAAAACCCTCTACATTCTTTTAAAAGACACATAAAACAAAGTTTTCATGCTCAGAATAGACCAACAAACAGCCCGTAACAAGCAGCCCCCTCTGCATTGCAGATACCTGAAGGATTGTAACTCACCATGAGAATACTCCAGCAAACAGCACAGCATTAATCAACCTACCACACTCACTACACTCCTTCCTTTAATAATATGCCATTTTTGCATGAATACATTTTTTTCTTTCCGCCTCATAATTAATTATTTCTTCTAATTCCATCATCTGATATTTAATTATGCAGCAGAACGGTTTGAGAAAGGTTTGGAGGAAGGAATTAAACCAATGAACACTGCATTAAAAAAAAGGACGATTTCTTTATTTGGATGTTAAATAGTGCTGAAAGATCGCACTGCATAGCAGAATTGGTCAGGATCTCACCGCCATCTTCACAAAAATACTGTGGGTTGCGATACAGCAATGACTTGTGCTGACAGTAATTCAATTATGTGTTGGAAGCAAGAAGAAAACAGCAAAGCAAAACAAAAAAAGGGCTAGGAAAAGGGATTTATGGTTTGCATAAATCTTTTCATCTATCAAACAGAAACACTGGTCAAGTTCAAAATAACTACAAAATACAACTCATACTACATTGTGTCATGCAGCATGTATACTGTTCATAATATGCAAATTTTCTGTATGCATCAGACTGCCTACTCTATCCCACAATGCAAAGCAATGCACTCTGTTTGACTTTCCCTTTTCAGTTTGACAAACAAAGCAGTAGAATATTGGTGACATCTCCTTCTTGGCTTTTTGTTTTTATCAGACTGCCAAAAGTTAACACATTTTTTGACGAATTAGCTTAAAAATGCAAGTTGCATATTTATTTTCAAGGTAATGGATAACTGGATGTCACTCGCTAAATTAAACATGAAGCACAGCGAGGTAATGTGCCAACAGTGTAGCATACTACTGTTTGAAGCATTTATCAATGCATACTATGCACTATTTTTAGAAAACAGTAGAAAGTTGGCACAGTATGCAGTAAGATGTATGCTAATATGCCATTCTGAACGTATCCATACACACACAGATACTTACAGTGAACTTTGACCTCTAAAGTGCAGTTTTCTTCTCCGACATCATTTCTGGCGGTGCATTTATAGACACCCGCACTTTCCCTTGTCAGATTTTTCAGCGTAACAATCTCAGGGTTCTTCAGATCTTTAGACAAAAAACACAAAGTTACTTGCATCCAACCAGACACGTGACATAAGCAATAAATCCTATTTCTTCCACAATAATCTAATATTCATTTGTTGGCTGCTGGGTAGCCCCGCACTTATAGTCACCAAAGCTGCATTTATTTGATGCACTTTTCTATTTAAATATAATTTTTAAAATGTAATTTATTCCTGTGATGCAAAGCTGAATTTTCTCCACTACTCCAGTCTTCAGGGTCACATGATCCTTTAGAAATCATTCTAATATGCTGATTTGATGCTTGTAACTGTTACGATTCCTGTCTCGTGTTCCCCTGTCTTGTGCTTAAGGACTCTTATTTTAAAGTGTTCCTATTGTTTCTGCTGTTTTACTTCCTGTGATTAGTTCCTGTTTCCTTTGTTTCCATTAGCTCTTGTTTGTTTCCAAAGTTACCCTTGTTAGTCAGCAACTCATTACACACACCTGTTTCTTTTGCCAGTCTTGTTATCTTGTGTATTTATACCCAGTGTCTCTCTTGTTCTTTGTCTGGTGTTGTCCTTAATGGATGTTATGAGCACATTTGTTTTAGTTCTGTTTCTCCCATGTCTGGAATATCCTGTTTTCTGTCTGGATTTACTTTTGATGTTTTGTTTAAATAAATGTGTCTACTGCATTGTGATCCAACGCTCGTCGTTACTAAAGAAGCCAAGTTACAATGCTCAAGAAACATTTCTTATTATTATCAATGTTGAAAACAGGTGTGCTGCTTAATATTTTTTTGAAAACCATGGCTGTGTACGAAATCGCCCCCTTTACCCTTAAATGCACTCATTCAATCCCATAATGCACCACAATAATGAGTGTACAGCTGATGTACACTCAATGGCCAGAGAATAACCATAATGCATTGTAAGGGTTGCGCCGAATGAATGTCTTGCCAGAAGATGGCGACCAAAACTATTTTTCCAAACCGCTGGTCCAATGTGGCTACAGCGTAATATCATACAGGTATAAATTCCTTTTTAATTGATTATTAAATTATATACATGCTAGTTTCCATGGCAGAGTTCGATTTCGATATCAAAAGAACAGCAATTGTTTGAAATATTAGTTTTTTTTTTTTTAACAATGTAAAAACCTTTTTGATCAATTTAATGTATCCTTGCTGAATAAAAGTATTAATTTAAAAAAAAAAAAAAATCCTACTGACTAGAAACATTTGAACGGCAGTGTAGCTGTATATGAAATATCAAATATGTTCTAATTGGCTGTGATTGTGTCATGACTCAAGCATCACTATCACACTGTCAGTGACACAAATAAAAACCAAGCATTAAACAAAATGTTGCTTTATCTGGCTGATTAGGACATAGACAAGACTTATTACTTGTCACTTTATCAAACTGGGGCAGATTAGGACACAGTGTCACACTTCAAGCTTCAAGTACTAAACCTAAACACTAGTAACCTCTGGTTAGTGTTGATTTCATTGAAACCTCATTTCTGACATGAAACAACCACTGAAAGTGTTCAGTTGAATGAACAGAGCATGCTCTGCACAATTCTCCATAAAGGCTGATGAAGGGGCAGAAAACGCATTACATTACACATACGTCACATCTCCTATCCGATCTCATAAGAGGGGCTAATTGAGGAGGTAGTGAAGCATGTGGGGTAAAAAGTGCTGATGGAATTGATGTAAATTTAATTTGAGAATGCTTGCGGTGTTAAATTGGCTCTGTAGTGTCTTCATCTATTTTCTGCTCCTCCAGAGAGGACGTGTCCACATGATTTACTCGCCACGCTTGGAAGATAAACTTAACGCTGCATTTTCTTTCTTCTCGCGAAAGCAGTATTGAAGGGGTCGGAGCAGAGCGAGCCAGTTTAGCGTTTAAAACCTGAGCATCAGGTTAAAGTCAGAAGATCATCTTCACCTACATCACATTCTCTACATATGGCACAGATTCTCTCCATAATTATTAGTAATAATTATCACTATTAAAGTTTCATTTTGCTTAAAGGTGAAGTATGTAAGAATATTTTATTTTAAAATACATTCTTTTGTCGGCGCCGATAGCCTAGTGGTTAGTGTGCCGACCCGAGTTCGATTCCCGTCTCGAGGTCCTTTGCCGATCCCGCCCGATTTCCTGTCTGCTCTCTACTGTCCTCTCCGAATAAAGGCACAAAAAGCCCATAAATATAACTTAAAAAAAAATATATATACATTCTTTTAACCCAGTTTATTGTTCTATTGTTTACTATTAGTATGCCATTCACAGGTTTATCTCACCCAAAAGTGTAAACATTGAGCCCCCCAGGTACCATCTAAACATTGAGAGCAGTCCGCTCAGATCGGTCTGTCTCTTTCCAGTTCAACCTATAGCAAGAGTTTGGGGCGTGGCTACTGTAGCAGGCGGAGCCAAAGGGTGTTTAGCCACTGTGGGACCACCATGACTGACACGTTGTAGTGGAAAAGACATTCAGCTTTGGGTACAGGAGTCTTCAAAGATTAAACAGGTCATGAACACGATCAGGGCATTGTGATACAACACGCTACAATACAACATCATGTGTAGCGAAGGCAAGCTAATAAGAACTGTGCGTGTAAACCTCACTCCCCTGGCCTCAAGATGCGCGATAGCACTAGATAGCACTGCGGTCTTTAGCGTCCTTGTTAGCGTGCCCGCCTCCCATGCTGGAGACACCGGTTCGAATCCCGCTCGAAGCGGGTCGAGTAGGACCAGTTACTCATGACACATAGCAACACAGCTAAAAGTAGTCCTAATATGTTGGACCTTTTATTGAAAGTAGCCTATTTTACCACTTGTGACATGCCTTCACAAGCAACCTTATGAGCTGTATTTGTGATATTTGAGTTGGGGGTGGCACGGGCATTTGCAAAATATGCTGTATTTTTGTAATTCTGCTAGGTGCCACTAGTGTCGCAGAAACTCCATACTTCACATTTAAAGACGTAAACGATAAAATGCTATTACTTTTCAAAGAGCTCACCTATGAGAGCCAGAGGTGGGAGCTTGCCAACATATTTCCCCTTGTCCAAGACTCTCTCCCATTTGTAGCTGATCGGGTCAGAACCATCTGTGGACTTGCAGCTCAGTCTGACATCACTTCCTTCTAGCAGACGGCCCTCCATCCAACAGCGTGGTTTGGACGGCTTCACTGCAAGTTGCAAAACAGACAAAACACACATGGTAAGGTAAACATTACATCATGGTATGAGTTATCTTATATTGTTATATAGGTATTTTAGCAAAGAATTTGCTTATATATAACAGTTTTGGATAATCCAATGAATTTTACATCACAATACAGGTATTTTAGCTAGAAATTTAACAAAGAATGGCCCTATATATTATTGGGTTAGTTCACCAAAAATGAAAATTCTGTCACCCTCATGTTGTTCCAAACCTGTAAGACTTTCGTTCTCTCTTTCGGAACACAAATGAAGATCTTTTTTAATGAAATCTGAGAGATTTCTGTTCCTCCATGGAGAGCTGTTCCTCCAACTGACACTTTGACGCTTCAAAAAGTTCATAAAAAGATAGCAAAAGTAATCCATAAGAATTGTGTGGTTTAGTCCAAATATTCAGAAGAGACACGATTGCTTTAAAGGGGCTCTATGTAAGATTTTTACTTTAATAAAGCATAAAAATACCCTAATATGTTTGCAGATATTTAGGAAACATGCTAAGTTCACCTACTTGTTTCTCAGAAAAACAATGCTACAGCCAGATATTCTACTTTGAAAATGTGCGTTCCGTGTCGGAATGTCTGTTTTTGTTTTGGTCTGTGCGAAACGGTGTGCAGCCAGTTTATCCAATAGTATTTCGACATCACAGGTTGCCAGTTGGCGGAAAACACCGCGTATTGCAGCCATGGAAACCAACAAACAAACTGGGTCAGAGAATCAGGCAATAACGTCAGCTGCGCGTTCTCGCTCTCTTCTCTGTCACGGTGAAGTGACACACACCCGCGCGGGCGCCTCCTCTCTCTCTCTCTCTCGTCTCATTCGCTCCGGTTAAGTAGTGCTTGTATTGCGCATAATTTTAGTCATTCCCGCTGGTCTCGAGCTCACACCGAAAGCGCGCGCACTACTGATCTATATTAGTGAAGCGAACAAGCCACGCTCAGTCTCAAACAGAGACAGAAATCAAACAGAGTCACAGGTACCAAAATAAGCGCCTTCCTGCGCTTAAACTGTCAAATACATACAAAAGTATGTCAAAACCAGATAAACACAGTCAGTTTTGAATCGTTAAATAGCTAAGAAAGTGAACCCATGTTGTGTGTAACAGTATTGGGTTCGTTGAACACCGTTCATAAACTCTTAAAGGGACAGCAGTCCAATATTCCTGCTGTCTGTCATGATAATCAAAAGACAAAGAAAATCACTTTCTGCTCTTGACTGAATACGTTTTATAACTTTAATGGTAAGAATTATTTGCAATAAAGACTACAGCAATTAAGGTGTTTGTGTTATTTTACATTTGATTACTTTAATTTCTGTAGAATTTTTAGCCTGAATAAAAACCCAGTTAACCCAAAAAACTTAGTTTCATAGCTCTCTTTATTCTATTGCATTTATTTGAGCTGTTTATATTTTATTACTGACTTTTACTTTTTTTTTTAATGAAAATAAAACTCTGCATTGAAGAAAAGTAGATTTTTGTTTGTATATGTTGTCATTTATAGTTCTTAGAAAGAAAATCGGAATTGGCAAAAGCATATCAAAACAGATAAATCAACTCATCAGCTTACAGTGTGCAAGTCTCCTCAGCTTTCATTGTCAATTGCACTACCTATTGTTGCTGGCAACCATATGCTGTAAAAGCTGGCAACCCGCGTCTTTGAACGAGGGGGCGGGCCAAACAATATTTTGAATTTGGACTGCAGTACCTATTTTGAACACTGGGTGTCATTCCTACAGAGAGCCCCTTTAAATGCTGAACAGATTGAATTTAGGCTTTTATTCACATATAAACATTCATCAACTCACACAGTTATGGTTTGCTGGTGGTTTGACGTACAACAACCAATGAGGTTCATTCTTGTGTGTTGTGCAGCACGTTTGAGTTTCCGGAAGAGGTTTGTTCTCGTGCATCATGTAGTTTGGTTGAGCTTCTGTTTATGTTCTCTGATCAATGTTTATATGTGAATAAAAGCCTAAATTAAATCTGTTCATCATATAAAAGTGATTGAGTCTCTTCAGAAAATTCAGACTAAACCACTCAGATTTCATTTAAAATATCTTCATTTGGGTTTCGAAGATGAACCAAAGTCTTTCGGCTTTGGAACAACATGAGGGCGAGTAAATGATGACAGAATTTTCATCTTTGGGTGAACTGTCCCTATAAATAACCACATAGTGATGCTTTTTTTTGTTCTTTTCAGAAAATCCTCTGAATTTAATATCACAATATATGTGTTTTAGCTGAAAATTCAACAAATCATTGGCTTATATATTAAATAACCAGGTAGTAATGCATATCTTTGGATAATCGAGTGAAATAAATCTTTTACAAATGAAAGATATTCCATCTGGACATCTTCAGTTAATTATTTGCTTTTTAATTCAGTTGATTTATTAATAAATAATTTGTAAAAATCATAATATCATAATATAATATTTATAACAAATCTTGTGCTAAAAAAGCTGAAACACTTTTAAAGAGTTTAAAGATTAAAAACAGTAAAACAAATTTTGGGACGAGCAGTTTAAAGTATGTAAGTAAAACCAGATCTGTACACTCACACATGCACTTTTACCCTTTTTGCATCATTCCCCATTTAGATCTGTTTTTCCTCACATCATGAACCTTTTAAAACTCAGCTTGATGCCAGCGAGCTCTATAACATGAATCTGTAAAACAACCCATTCACCATTCGGTCCTCGACCCCCCGCTCCTGCCCACCCCGGCCATCAGCATCTGCTCCTGCCGCCTCTATCTGCTGAGCCAGGACAATTCTGCCCCGGCACTCGCGGGGGGGATGCAATTACAGCCGCTGAGTGGGATGCAGGTCCCCTCCATCTCCAGACTCTGTCAGGATCACTTACTGCGCATAGAGTAAGCTGCAGTTGCATCCTTTGCCAAGCCATTATCTTTGTGTTGAACAAGACAAATGCTAATGTTTGCCCCTCGGAATCGAACGTGTCGTTTGAAAGCTACGGATCATTTGTACAAATGCATGCGTAAATTTGTGGCGCTCTTAAATGTCTTCATACAGCTGGCGAAGCAGTTAAAATGGAATGAGGGAGTATAGAAAGAAACAATGGGGGAAAACAGACGTATAATGTTTCTATGCAGGAAGAAGTGTTTATTCAACACGTCCTCATGATCATACATGTTGAATGAGTAACTAAGACTGATTTATGTGTTTTGGAAGTTCAACGATAGTGTGTCCTATAAATTATGTAGATATATACATGTTTTTTTCTTCCATGCTGTCATGCATAATGTGTCGTTCTTATTGTCACACAGTTGCTGAATGTCATTTCACGCCAAGATTGAGGCACAACTGGCGCACTATGCCCAGTGACAACATCCTGGTGCTATTTTTGTACCCCTTACTCCATGACATAAGCATCTGTCATGTCTTTATCGTTCCCCAGGCCTACAAGGGGAGTTAATTAAAGCCAAGCCGCAGGGCCAAAGACTCACAGAGCACGATGAGTTTGACTGTGTTCCAGTAGTACTTCCCACCGTTCTTGACCTTGCAGATGTATTCTCCGGAGTCGGTGAGCGAGAGGTCACTGATCATGAGCGAAGCATCACCCCTCAGATAGTCGCCCGCTAGGGACAGCCGCCCATCTTCGCTCTCGTTGGGGGCGTAGATCCGACCCCCAAAGTACGTGATCAACTAGTGAAAGAGGAAACATTCAGCGAATTAATAAATACTGCTTTGATTAAGCTTTTGAAACTCAATGAGCTACAGGCGAAATCCAGTGAGGGTTGAGTCACGCCTGCAGTAGGAGTCTGCTAAACTCTGATGTCACTGTGAATCAGGCCTTTGTTCGCTTGGTTATATTTGTCTTTCAGTGTCCCTGATACTCAACTTCATTTTGTGAAGGAGTGCTAAAGCTATTCTGCTGCACTTTTCACTGATAAAATGGTCACACTTTAGATCAGGGTCTAATTCTCACTATTATCTATTGACTACGACTTTTGCCTTAATAAACTCCAAATTACTGCTTATTAATACTTAGTAAGGTAGTTGTTAAGTTTAGGTATTGGGTTGGATTAAAGGGATAGTTCACCCAAAAATGAAATTTCTGTACTCATCCACGTTGTTCCAAACCAGTAAGACCTTCGTTCATCTTCAGAACACAAATTAAGTTATTTTTGATGAAATCCGAGGGTTTCTGAACCACACATAGAGAGCAACGTCACGTCTGACGTGATTTTTGTTTTGTTTTTGCACACAAAATGTATTCTCGTCACTTCATAACGTTAAGGTTGAACCACTCTAGTCGCATGGACTATTTAAGTCAACGGCTACCGTCAACATTCTTTAAAATATCTTCTTTTGTGTTCAACAGAAGAAACTCATACAGGTTTAGAACAACATGAAGGTGAGTAAATGATGACAAAATTTTCATTTTTGGGTGATCTATCCCTTTAAAGGGCTACATGCCATTTAGAAAAATAGCTCTGAAATGTTTCGTCACTGGCAGGAAGTTCAATCGGCAAAAGGTTTGGCCCCTTCTTGTCAGATATATTGTGTCAGGAAGGACCTCAGGGAGCAGCTTGAGCCATGGCCAGATTAAAATGTAAAACTTGTCCTCGGGCCAATTCCACATCATTAGGTCATAAAAGTAATTGTTGGGGGTGATACGAGGCAAACCAGTGACATATTAAAAGCGAGCAGTTTTTACAGTGCTGATTGCAGCACCAGTTGATGGTGCAGTTTACAGAAAGACAACCCTTCCCATCATCGCAGCAAAAAAGCACTGCACTGCAGATCAGGCACTGTGGCGAACAGCGAAGGCCAGCATCAGCAGCACAATGTCGCAGTGGCGGGAGATCAGACACACACACACTCACCACTGTCTGCCGGGAGCTGGATTTATGCAGCATCCATTCAATGTCCAGCAGGGAGATGTCGGCTTGCCACAGTTGATGGTGGCAAGGCAGTGTGGCATTGTCTCCGACCACCCTCTTCATCTCCGTCTGGCCATTTGCCTGAAGCACACTCAGCAATACTGTGGAGAGAGAGACAAAGAGAGAGAGGAGGTAGCGTTAAGGCCCGATGCCAGGGAGAAGTCATAGAACGGAAGGGCTTTAGTTGGCTTTACTGCAGGATGCAGAGGTAGACTGGGGGTTTTAGAGAGGGGCATCAGGGATATCATGCGACTGATCCACTGCGCTCACACACACGGGCGCAGCGGCACGGCTCTCATCCAGAGAACAGAGGAGATGATTCAGGCTAGAGGCCAGAGGCTCCATGGAGACAATCACTGTTATATTCTCAAATAAATTCCTGGAATTGGACAATGGTTTAACAGCTAAGCGGCCACTTTTCACACTGAATAGGAAATCATCTCAATAACGCAAGGGAGGGAATGGACTATTAGCGATTGCTGGAGATGAAGAAGGCCGTGCTTCTGAATTTATTGAGATTGAAGCATTTTTTCAAGTCAAGTTACATTTATTTATTTAAAGGATTAGTTCACTTCTGAATTAAAATTTCCTGATAATTTACTCACCCCCATGTTATCCAAGATGTTTAGGTCTTTCTTTCTTCAGTCAAAAAGAAATTAAGGTTTTTGAGGAACACATTCCAGGATTTTTCTCCATATGGTGGACTTTAACGGGGTACAACGGGTTGAAGGTCCAAACTGCAGTTTCAGTGCAGCTTCAAAGGGCTCTGCACGATCCCAGACGAGGAATAAGGGTCTTATTCTGAAATTGTGTTTATTGTCAATTATTAATTTTTTGTCTAGCGAATTGTGTGGCGTTTGACTTAGTCTTTGCACGTTCGCTTTGTAGACACTGGATCAATACTTCCGCCTACATCACGCGTGACCTTTCAATGCGTGGCGCATCGCAGAGCAGTGCAAGACGAGCATTTGTGGTTAAAAAATATATAATTTTTTTTAGAAAATGACTGATCGTTTCACTAGACAAGACCCTTATTCCTCGTCTGGGATCGTGTAGAGCCCTTTGAAGCTGCACTGAAACTGCAATTTGGACCTTCAACCCGTTGTACCCCGGTGAAGTCCACTATATGGAGAAAAATCCTCGACTGTTTTCCTCAAAAACCATAATTTCTTTTCGACTGAAGAAAGAAAGACAAACATCTTGGATGACATGGGGGTGAGTAAATTCTAAGGAAATTTTAATTCTGAAGTGAACTAATCTTTAAAGCAGCTTCACAGTAATAAACAGGAAAATAACATAAATTTCACCAAATATAAGACAAATTCAACACAAAGCTATACAAAGACATAGATAGTGTCATTATTCAGCTCAATCAGTTCAGTTGATCCAGTTCAGTTCAATAACTGTAAAGTTCATCAATTATGAAATGAGTTCGATTCAGCTATAAAAGCAGCTCTACAGACGACAATAATGTCATTATTCAGCTCAGTTTAGTTCAATGTTGATTCAGTTCAGTAACACTGTTGATGTTGCAGAATTCATCAATTATGAAACGATGTCGATTCAGCTATAAAGCAGCTCTGCAGAAAACAGTGGAGTCATCATCCAGCTCAATCCACTTCAAGTTTTGTTCTCATCCAATTAGACATGTGCCGGTATACGATAATGAACATGCGCAATATTGTTATCGTGGGCACTTCAAAATTCCGTGACTAATTATTATGAATTATTTTTAATGCATTTTAAGAATACTTTTCCCATCAACTGGTTAAAATGCACAACACCGCTGTATGCTGCATTAAAGAGGCACGCGTGCACAAGCCCAACACGGATGAGAAGCACATGGTGGAACGAGTGAAGGAGATGTGCTAAATGAAAAACCAAGTTCTCCTCTAGCCAAATGAACGAACATGGTCAAATTTTGTCTCAAATACTGATTTGTGGGCATATGGAATCTGTGCTAATCTGTGCTACAACCCCAATTTCCTCCATTCCAAACCATCATAGCCTCCCAGCGTTTCCCATCACGATACATTTTCCGCTCATCAAGTGATAAAATGCAGAGAGTGGACGTCCCACTGTGCTGCTACTGTACTTTAACACCATTTGCGTTTGAACTTCTCTACAGTAACACAGGGAGGCAGCTAAATGAAGGCCAAGCTAATTAATTCCCAGCATGCATTCTGATTGCAGAAATAATGCCCACACAGCCAGATGACAACCAGACAACTCTATACCTCAGCCATATGCAACACCCTTATGCTTGAATAATCCTGATAATGTGAGACATATCATCTTTTTTTCAATATCTTAGCTTTGGGCAATGATCAGAATTGAGCACACTGCACACTGTGTACTGCTTTATAAAGACAGAGAGAGTGAATGTTTTAAATACATTTATTTCACATTTTTAATTCAGTTTGGAGTAAACGTCTTCACTTTTGGCAGACTAATCAAATAATAGTTAAGGAGGTGGTTCATATCGCTACTGGTTCATTTGTCACACTGGCAATAGAAGGTTAAACCATTGCAGTATTCGGTATGCACTTTTTTTGACAAATCGAGTAGAAATCTGGGTATTTAAAATCTACATACAGCATACTACTTTCTTTTAAAAAAAGAAGAAGAAGAAGAAGAATGTTGCATGGCATTTCAAACATATTCAAAGTGCCACATCTTTAAAAAAAAATCGTACCGATAATCATGGATGTTGGACTGGAAAAAGGAAAAAATTACAATCTGTAAAGCTTCAGAAAAAGCATTAATTACTACTTTGACAGGATGTACTCAACGTCATAGCTAAATGTATCTTTTCTATCTCAAGTATTATCACTATAATCACAAAAAAATAAATATCAAATTTGAAATATAAAAATATAGAGCCTGGTCTCATTAAAACACTTTACCTTAATTAAAATCAAAATACTGTTAATTATCTGAACTATGCAAGTGGAACATTTCATTTTCTCCCCTTAATATGGGATGACGTCGTACCATGTGATATTTTAAGATCATCAAAGAGACTTTTTTGGCTGTTTATTCAGCAAAAGCGTCTATCTTGGTATTAAATGGGTTAAAATGCAGGCCAGCAAAACTGGGTTCTGATAGAAGCAGGTGAATTCTGCAGGCAGCAGCTTAATATGGGACACACTACAAATGATCAGGTTGTTCTTCAAAGGAAATGATAAGATCAGATAAATCCTAATCTGCATGGCCTCGCGGTGTCGTGGAAATCCTTCTTTGAAACAGTAAAATCATAAAGATCTGGCATTCACTGCCTCGAAGTTAAGATTAAGAGAATGATATGTAATTTACAAAGGTTTCAAAATAAAGTGTTGCTTTACCCAGCTGTCCAATCACAGAGGAGGAGGGGCGGGACAAATACAACACCGACCAACCGCCACATTCTGCTTGTACAACATCAACAGATGACAACAAGCATAAAAATGGAACAAAATAATTTAAAATAAGAGCCAGAGAAAATACTTTACATTGTATCGACATTTTAATATAAAAACAATACAGAAACAGTGAAATGAGATACTAGTGACACTATCGCGGATATTCCGTATCATAGCAAGAAAAGTGTCTCAACTGAAAAAACCGCTGCGCTGCCAGAACGCTCTCAAGCGCCTCCAGCTAGCGCGTCTAGCATTTTCAGCTGGCTAAAAATGCTTTGGTGGACATGTGGCCTAAGTAATCCACTCTGAAAAGTCTCAGACTGGTTCAAGATAGCCATGTCAACCAATCATGAGTCACTTTAACGGAGTGCGCATGCTCAGTGGTGTACAAAAGCATTGGGAAACACACATAAAGAAGCATTTCTCCAGAAGTACTAAACCAGTTTAAAAGCTTTGAAGCACACATCCATGCGACTATTTTTAAACCGTAAAGAAGGAGCCTGTGGACCAGGTCATGTTACATTCTCAGCTGGAAAAGGCTTGGATGAAATGGCCATGTTAATGCCTGCAGAGCGAGAAAGGCTGAGTGTTCATCTCTCATGTTCTGCCTCTCCTGTTCTGCCATCAGCTGCAGCTTGAGATTTTCTAGCCCCTTTTGGCACACGGTGGCTCAGGCTGGGGGGAAAGAGAGCGAAAGAGCGGCTCATTAACAATAGGAACCAAGCAGCTTGGCTGAGATGCACCAAAAGCTGGTGGAAAAGCAGATTTCTATGAAGATGCCCTAGGGGGAGTTGTGCTCCAGTAAATTCTCCTCCCCACAGATCACAGCAATCTTATTATAGAGCAGCCAATAGCACACATCACATCCATATCCTTCAAACTGTCCAAAGACATGGTACATAGCCTTCCCTTTTTTTTACATGGCACTCGGGCTTCGCCACGGGAAAGAGCTGTGATCTACCACCCAATAGCAACCTCCACACTTCCAGCAAGAAGAGGGAAATAGAGGAAAGATCTTGCAGATGAGATCTAATTAAAGGGGACCTATTAAGTCTTTTTTCAAAGTCTTGATTTTGGGTCTACTAGAACAGATTTTAATGCTTGACTTTTTAAAAAATTACACATTATTTTTCACATATTT
The DNA here is from genome assembly GCA_003731715.1 of Anabarilius grahami. NCBI lineage: Eukaryota > Metazoa > Chordata > Actinopteri > Cypriniformes > Xenocyprididae > Anabarilius > Anabarilius grahami. The sequence goes on from RJVU01007007.1 coordinate 3,193,103, forward strand.
TACATTGTTGCAGCACCTGCCTTCCCAGTCTGTCAGTAACACTCTGGGGTGAGTTTCCCAAAAGCATTATTAGCCAACTATGGTTGCAAGTTCTGTTGTTATCAGCATAGTTCAAAGAGTCTGCGTTTCCCAAAACCATAGTTCCAACAAACATTCGCAAACAGCATCGTCAAGTTGTGTGGCTGGAACGACAGCTCTCAACCTGCGGTTAGAAGCATATTTCTTGTTTGCATGACATGTGGATTTAATAATCCTTATCTTGAGCAAAATAAGCAAGCTGACATTCAGAACTATCTATTTATTTTATTTCGAATACAAATTTAATTTAAATTACATCTTTTAGTTTGTCAAGCGATTTAAAGTGCCGTTTTTTTACATGCGCGTACGTGCTCTACTGCGCAAGAACGAGCCTATGACTGAAACGGGAAATAAAGCAAAATAACTGATAATTAGTCCTCAGATGCCATGTCTGTAATTTATCCACCTTATTCCTACGCCCCATGACGCTTTGCGCGAATTATGGGTGCAACTTCCGTTAAGCTGTAAACAGTCAGTGAAAGGCTCACTCTATGAACGCAATAATACGTTTAAAAAAAGAAAAAAAAGAAAAACTGGGTACAATGAGATGACATTATTCTACTCACCCTTCAACCAACGAACATTAAAAGGACATTTAAAAGTGTAAAAGCATCAACATGATACTATTTCAAAGTATCACGCAAAGAGTTTTCCTGTCTCTATGAAGCCCCTCCTTTTGGAAAGCGCAATGTGATCTGATTGGTTGGCTGGACCAGTGTGTTGTGATTGGTCAACCGCTTCGAGCAAGTTTTGGGAATATTACACCCCTTACTATAACCAACTCAACCAGGCTGTTTTTTTTTGTTTTTGGTTTTTTTTTGCATATGCCTTGGGCGGGAATTGTTTTAATGAGAGATATTGTGACATGCACATTCCTGGAACAAAACTCAAGACTACAATCAAAGCTTTTCGGGGAATTCAGAAACAGTGAGCACTGATATAGAGAATAACTCCCTTTGGAGATTGGAGTGTGTTTTTGTAACTTTTCAGATGTTTTTCATGCTCAAACAGCAACATTACACACTAAAGAAAGTGTAAAAAAGCATAATAGGATGGTGCTTGTATTGCTATAATAAGGGTTAGGGATTCAAATAAACCTCTAATCCTAAGTACAGTGAGTAACTTGTCCCACACCATTTGTGCCACAGCTATTTTATTCCATCAAGTTTCGTAATACAATGAGGGGGGGAAGTACCGATGTAGCATTTTGCTATACTACATCAGTAATTCATTCCTACAGCTCTACAGTTGAGCAAAATCAAACCTCAATGTTAATTCTCCCTTGTATGAGGCTGAGATGTCAGATTCATTATAGTGAGTCATTTAGCTAAGACGTTTCATGAAATGATTCACTGATTTGCTTCAGTTAATTGATTCAAGTTTCAGCTATATAAACTATGTTTTCTAGTTTCATTGGTTATTTAGTGTTATTTCATATGCTGCAGTGCTGTTAGTTGTATACTCAAAAAGATATTCCACCCTTAAAGGGATAGTTCACCCAAAAATTTAAATTCAGTCAACATTTACTCACCATCATGTCTTTCCAAACCTGTATGAGTTCTTCTGCAGAACTCAAAATTAGATATATCGATGAACATTGGGGTCCAAACAACATTGGACCTTATTGACTTTCATTGTATGGACCAAAAAAATTAAAAAATAAAAGAAGGAGAAGAAAGTCATACTTTGTAAAACATTGTTTTTTGAGAAATTTACAGTAAAGTCTGTAAAAACAGTAAAAGTTAAATCCAACAAATTAAAAAAGTAAATACACCTTTTTTTCCCCCTTCAGTGAACAGGTTTGGAACAGCATGCCAATCACATTTTCTTCACAAAATATAAAAATCTAGATATTCTTTCCTCTTTTAGCTTTCTGAAAAACATTACAGTAGACTCTGGAGTGATGAGGCCAGTCAATTGCCATTTGATTCAGCAAAGACAGAGGTGAAAACTGAAAGAATGAGAAAAGGCACTTTGTATTTCTGTTGTTGTGCTCACTCAGCTTTGCTGGAAACTGTAAATGCACACAAACGGGAAGAGGGGGAGGCGGGTTTGTTCTGATGGTGCCTGCTTGAGTGTGTTTGGGGGTTGAGAGAAAGGAAAAAGGCAAGAACATACAGATAAATGTGCTTTACCGTGCAGCACAGCACATGGTTCATCTTAAGCCGATTTACACTACATTTATCTGTCAAGGTTTGGACATCCTCTTGAAATATTATTCTCCGCCGGCGTTTAAAAGTTTAATATCACACATGAAAGTCTGGCGTCTCATGTGAACATCTTCCTAGAGTGAAACGCTCCACATTAAAGCTGTATTTTATGTCTCTGCTGCCCAGATGAGTCTATTGAGCTATAAAAAAGACAAAGATTGGTGCTGCATTACACCAAGTGTCCAGAAACGCAGCAGTAAATACTAGCGCTCTTTGGCCCAGCGCTGACAGGTCAAGTGCAGGTTCATGATTCTGCTCTCTCATTCCCAAACAACACCAGACAAAAACAGCCTCAGAACACATCTAATATAGAGCAGTGTCTGAAAATGGATTGGTATTGGAAAGATGCCTGATTGGAAAGATAAACTATTTTTCAAATTAAACTTTATTTTGGGCTTGGAGGCATGACAATATATATCGTGACAACAATAAAGTGTCTATCAATTAGTGATGTCACAATTCTTAATATAACATTGAACCATTCGGTATACCATCCATGGTTCAATACGTGTACGCTTGTGAATTACGTTTTTTTTTTTTTTTCAATTTCCATTTAATTTCTCTCTAAATGTGCTCTATGCACGGTCACTTCTCACTTCTTTTTCCTCAGGGCGCATATTTACATCCGGTGCTGCACCGAAACCATTGTTCCTTACCTAGAGCTGTCAAAATGACTGAGGAGAAGATGACTTTGTGTTGCTGCTTAAAAACTGCGTAAATTAGGGCAGCATGATTTATCGCACAATATGAAAAATAACATTGAAATCGTTTTTGTGCGATTATAAAATCACAAAGGCTGTGATTTTCTTTTTTTTTATGCGCAGCTTATCAATGAAGTATGGCTCCAAATGCTAATCTATCTGAAAGCACTGCGAGTTTGAGTCGCTTATAATGTACATTTGAAAAAGCAACACGCGTCAAACAGCATTTATTAACATCTTGTCCAACAAAAGACAACATTTAATAACATGTTTTTACTCCAAACTCACTTCATGACGACAGTTGGGCATCCTTCAGTGAGATGATGTGGCTTCTTATAAAGAATAAGGCAGTCGTGAGTTTATTAGTTTAATCAATCAAAACTTATTCAGCGTATTCAGCTACAGTGATAGTATGATGCCCAAAGGGATTTCCTGGAATGATGAGTGTTATCTACTTCTACGGCAGGGCATATTTGGAGTTTCTGCACAAGAGCGCCCTCTGGCTTTCAGATGGTGAAGTATTTACTACTGATCACAGAGCCGTATGGCTTTGACAAGCTCCGCATAAAATAATCACTGCCTTTGCCAAATAGCATGCGGTTTTATTGCAATAAATCGTGCAGCCCTACTGTAAATGATGTTCATCACAATGTGAGGCTGTCACAACATCCTGTAACATTTCAAGTTTCATCGACAATTTTGAGGGTGAGTATTACTAGCAAATCTAACTAATAATGCTGGATAACGCTGATTTTAACTTTTATGCTGATTTGATCAGCACTTAAATGGTTAGTTCACCCAAAAATGAAAATTATCCCATGATTTACTTAGCCTCAAGCCATCCAAGGTGTATATGATTATCTTCTTTCAGACGAACACAATCAGAGATATATTTAAAAATAGCCTGGCTCTTCCATGCTTTACAACCTGAATAGAACATAGATAACATAACAAATGTTTAAAGGGAGAAATTTTACACTTTTAAAAAAAAGTGTAAAAAAGTTGGCACAGGGGCAACAAATGGCTGAAAAAGTAAGAAATTTTGAAAAGATTCAGCTGGGAGAACATCTAGCAACTAAGTTAATTGATATCAGGTCTGTAACATGAATAGCTATAAAAGGATGTCTTAAAGAGGCAGAGTCTCTCAGAAGTAAAGATGGGCAGAGCTGTAAAAGAGTGCATAAAAAGATTGTGGAATTCTTTAAAAACAATGTTCCTCAACGTCAGATTGCAAAGGCTTTGCAAATCTCATCATCTACAGTGCATATCATCATCAAAAGATTCAGAGAAACTGGAGAAATCTCTGTGCGTAAGGGACAAGGCCGAAGACTTTTATTGGATGCCCGTGGTCTTCGGGCCCTCAGACGACAATGCATCACTCACCGGCATGATTGTGTCTATGACATTACTAAATGGGATTTCCACTAAAGTGGAAAAGTGTTCTATGGTCAGACGAGTCCAATTTGACATTCTTGTTGGAAATCACAGGCTAAAGAGGAGGGAGACCTTCCAGTGTGTCATCAGCATTCAGTTCAAAAGCCAGCATCTATGATGGTATGGGGGTGCATAAGTGCATACAATATGGGCAGCTTGCATGTTTTGGAAGGCGCTATGAATGCTGAAAGGTATATAAAGGTTTTAGAGCAACATATGCTCCCCTCCAGATGACGTGTATTTCAGGGAAGGCATTGTGTAGTTCAGCAGGACAATAAAAATACACATACTGCAGCTATTACAACAGCATGACTTCATCGTAGAAGAGTCCTGGTGCTGAACTGGCCTGCCTGCAGTCCAGATCTTTCACCTATAGAGAAAAATATGTCAAAGACGACCACAAACTCTTCAGCAGCTGGAAACCTATATCAGGCAATAATTGGACCAAATTTTAACACCAAAACTCCAGAAACTCATAACCTCAATGCCCAGACATCTTCACATTGTTTTGAAAAGAGGAGGAGATGCTACACCATGGTAAACATGCCCCCGTCCCAACTATTTTGAGACCTGTAGCAGGCATCAAATTTGAAATGAGCTCATTTTGTGCATCAACTTGTAAAATTTCTCAGTTTAAACATTTGTTATGTTATCTATGTTCTATTGTGAATAAAATATTGGCTCATGTGATTTATAAGTCTTTTAGTTTTCATTTTATTCAAATTTAAAAAACGTCCCAACATTTCTGGAATTCGGGTTGTATAATGGCAGTGAATGGGGGGCCTGATTTTGAAGCCAAAACAAGAAAGAAAAAAAAGTGCATCCATTCATCATAAAATATCTAACTAAAATTATATATTAAGCACAATAAGCCTCAAACAAGAACTCTTTGAAGCCCAAACTGTGAAAAAGAAAGCCACCACTCTCAGACAGCATCCGATCCTAAATTCAGTTCTCTTTCACGACTCTGAGATATTCATCCGACATGACACACAGTGATCGCCTCAGAGAGACATTCGGCTCAGGAAAAAGTCTGATCTAGATCAGCTTATTTGTTGAGCTCACCTATATTTCCCAATCAAATATTCAGCATAAAAGCTATTTTGCCTATAATCTGGCGTGTGGATGTGGTGTGAGGTGAGGAATGTTTCTTTCCCATTAAATCCCAAGCAATTCTTTCCAGTGACTGCAGGCAACACTTTGATGGCAGGAAGAATTCTCTAATCCCTTCCTGCTGCTGATGAGATTCCAGCTTGTGGCATCAACACCCGTGAACGCTATACCTGATGCCCTGGTACCCGCTACGCTTCCATCCAAACCACAGGGTGCTTGGTATACAAAAAGAAAAGAGGGCACAACAAAATGCTTCTTGAGGCAGGGATTCGACTTCTCTCTGGTCTTCAGCTGGGCCTCTTGAGGCTGATGAGCATCTCATTTGAATTGGAGGTGTTCAAGGAGGCAATGACACCCATGTGAAAAAGCTCATTATCTTCAGCTGAACACCGCACGCGTCAATCACTCTTGGTGACATGCAGAGAAAACAACGCAATCATCTGCCTGTTATTCCAACTGTTAGTGCATGCTGAACACAATGTGACAAGGAACATAAAGAACTGAGTTTTATAATCAACCTTTTGCTGTATGAGCTCCAGTAGAGCTTACTACAGTAGGTTACCTGACACAGTAAAAGCTTCATGAACTCTCTTTTAATCCAAACTAATATGGCTCTGCATCATTCCTGGGCTTTCCGTAGTCACATGTAGTAACACTTAAAATATTAGTATAAAATTTGGTTCAGCTTATTTTGGTCCAGGGCACTCACTTAGACAGTTGATGTAACGTGACTAGCCAGTGATATTTAGAGGTGGCTAAATCTGAAATCAGTGGACAAGCTTGACAATATTTATCTGCTATTAACTGCCTCAAACCAAATTCATGAATAATAAAACCATTTATTTGCACACACTGTCGGCATTGCACCTGATTCACTAAAGAAATAATGCAAATTATGGAACTTTTAGCAAATTATGCAAATAACAATAATAATATTATGGTAATGCAACAAATGCACCCACTAAACAAGTCCTGATCACAATTTGTTTGGGAAATTTAGTTTGGGGGTCTTATGGCAATGAAGGCTGCATTTATTTGACCAAAAATATAGTAAAATAATAAATGTAATATTGTGGAATATTACTGTGACGAGCAGGGCGGGCGAGAGCCGTGATGGAACGTCGCGAGGCCGGTGACGCGAGTGTTAATGATCGTCACCTGTGAGGCGCACCGGCCTTGAGTCCCTCACGGAGGAGCTCTGGGAGCATAAAAGGAGGAGCGACGACAGTGAAGGACGAGAGAGGACCAGGCCTGGATATTATTTTATGTTTTATTATGTTTGTGTGGCCGGCAGACGTCCGCGAGGGTCTGCCGGCATTACTTTCGTTTTGTATTTGTTTATTTTGGTATTAAAGTTTTGTTTGAACGTTCGCCGGTTCCCGCCTCCTTCTTCCCGTATATACGAACTGCGTTACATTGGTGCCGAAACCCGGGAGGAAGGAGGGACATGCTGTCGGAGAGCCCTCGCTGCTGAGGGGGATCGCGGTGCTGCGGAGTTCGGGCAGCACGGGACTGAAGACTGCGAGAGGCTGCCCGAGGCGGTGGTACTGGAGCCTTGTGAAAGGTGGGAGGGAGACCCGGATGCCGTGCTCCTGGGACGAGGTGGGGTGGCTGCCGTCCTGGAGGGAGCGGAGGAGTCGCCGCCGTCCGCCGTGGGCCGGAGCCTGCTACCGTCCGCCATGAAGGGGAGGAGCAGGGGACGGGGGACTCGCTGCCGGCTGCCCTCAGCCGGAGGAGCCATCGCCGGCCGCCAGGAGGCGGTCGAGGATCGGGCCGTCCACCGAGCGTCCAGTGCCATCGCATGGCACCGCGAGGAAAAGCCTCTCGGCTGGCTGAGGACCGAGGGGCAGTGTGTCTGGGAACCGGACCAAGATTTTTTTTTTTTCTTTTTCCTCTCTCCCCTCTCTCGTTCCGTCGCTCCCCTTGCTTCCGTCTCCTTTCTCTCGTCTCGTCTGTCCTTACCCCCAGGTGCTGCGGCCGCCGAGACAGGCCCCGGGGGGGGAGTAGAGCGCAGTCTCGGGAGTACCCCCCGGCCTGCGAGGGGCCATGGGGGTATGTGACGAGCAGGGCGGGCGAGAGCCGTGAGGGAACGGCGCGAGGCCGGTGACGCGAGTGTTAATGATCGTCACCTGTGAGGCGCACCGGCCTTGAGTCCCTCACGGAGGAGCTCCGGGAGCATAGAAGGAGGAGCAACGACAGTGAAGGACGAGAGAGGACCAGGCCTGGATATTATTTTATGTTTTATTATGTTTGTGTGGCCGGCAGATGTCCGCGAGGGTCTGCCGGCATTACTTTTGTTTTGTATTTGTTTATTTTGGTATTAAAGTTTTGTTTGAACGTTCGCCGGTTCCCGCCAAGCACCAAAGGTGCATAGGCACCTATTGTAATCGTTGGCTTTCTTATTATTATTCTGTTTCCGTCTCTTCTGCTCTGGGGGTCTATGGCAGCCCATAGAAACCGTTGCAGGAAAGTTATGAAATTTGGCACACAGATAGAGAACTGTCCCAACATTAACCACACCAATTTTGGAGTCTCTAAATCAATCCCTCTAGTGCCATCACCTGTCCAAATTTTCACTCATGTTTATGCTAATAACTTTTGAACCGTAAAGGCTACAAACAAAAATCTTTTTTCCTCTGATTTCCCGTTCCTAATTTTTTCGCGTCCTAGATGGTTAGTACAATTTTCACCAAAATTATACCACATAATCTTCAAATGATGCTGACAAAAAGTTATAGAATTCAAGTTGCTTCATGAAACTGTTTTCAAATATGAATTTTATGTAGTGTTCACGAATATAGACTTAAAGCTGTATCTCCACAATGCTTTATCATATTCAGACCAAACTTAGTACACATCATCACAAGCATGACCTTAGGAAATATGTAGAGTTTCGGCATAGTGCCAACAAATCATCCGGAGATATGAAAAATGGCTATTTTTGTTTATAACTCCTGAACGGTTTACCCCAAAATCACAAAATTGGTCTGATTAGATTCAGGGCGACATGCCAAGTCGAGTTAATAATAATTCATTTATAGTTCATTTATTTATAATTTATAATATAAATAATAAATAATGTCCAATAATGGATATTATAAAATTTTCATTTTATAATATCCAAAAATGAAAATTATCTCATAATTTACTCACCCTCAAGTCATTCTAGGTGCATATGACTTTCTTCATTCAACCGAACACAATCTGAGTTATATTAAATCATTTCCTGGCTCTTCCCAGCTTTGTTATGGCATTTAATAGCCCAAGTTTTTGAAGCTCTAAAAAGCTCATCCATCCATCATAAAAGTAATCCATATGATTCCAGTGGGTTAATACATTTCGGAAGTGAAACGATGGGTTTTTGTAAGAAAAATTTCCATATTTAAAATTTATACTATAATCACTGGCTTCTGGCAACGGCTGTATGCGTTCACGAGAGAGTCGAGTTCCGGCATAAGGGTGACCTCTGACCCGACGTGCGACGTATGACGTAGCTCCTCTTCTCTTACATCAAAATCCTCCGACTTCTCATTTTAGACCAATTCATGTCTGGCATTTTGTTTTGCTCTATCCTCTGTGCTTCTGGGTTCGTCAATTCTCACCTAAGTTTAAGTTTTAAATATCGATATTTTTCTTTCAGAAACCCATCACTTCGCTTCAGAAGGCATTCATTAACCCACTGGAGTCGTATGGATTACTTTTATGATGGATGGATCTGCTTTTATTATTTAATATAACTCTGATTGTGTTTGTCTGAAAGGACGGCTTGAGGGTGAGTACATTTTGGGATAATTTTCATTTTTGGGTGAATTATTCCTTTAAAGAAGAGCATTTATTTGAAATAGAAATCTTATATAAATGTCTTTACTGTCACTTTTGGTCTGAATTCCAACACACCTGAAGTTTAATGTTGAAGGTTTTTTTATGGCTGTAAACAGGATGAATTTAAAGATGCAACTTGCGACAGAGGGTTTTAAAACATGCACAAACACTATTAAAAGTTAAAGCACAGCACGATAAACCTCTTCAAGAAGTTGCATCTAAATTCACCAGCACTAAAAATATCACAACCAAATCCAGTAAAATAATTGGTTGTTGCGTGACCATTCTTTATAGACACTCACAGAAAAAGCCTAGGAATCATTCAGAGTGAAACTGAGGTCAATGACTGCATGTCTATCAGAGTTTCTCCTGATTCTGGTCATCCAGAAGGAAGCTGCCATGTCTCCTTGAGGCTCACTGTTCATTATAGAGTTCCTTCTTCAAATGAATACACACAGCTGACAGCAGATAAAGACACATGTAGACACACACACACACTTCCATGAACACACAGTACTCTATGTGCTGTCCTGCTCTTCTTTAATGAGGTGGTGATGTAGAAAGCTGCTGCACTGCAGAGTAGATCTCTCTGGATCAACCACAAAACCAGCACGAAACTCTGCAATACTGACTCCACCATATGCAATATTTCACACATTTGGACTAAAACATTTGGGCATACAGTAGCATCTCACCCCCTCGGCAGATCGACAAACCCCTCAGGAGTTGATGATGAAAGCAAAGGAGTGAATGAAAAGGAAAGATTGATCATAAGAGAACTCTGATGGCTGGACTCAGCAGACTCTCTCTCCACCTGGTCTGGATCAGCCACAGGATCAAAGCCCAGAGGGAAACCTGATTTCTGATGTATCTGTCAACATCAAGTCTCAATTTCACTTGCTACATTTTTCAGACCCACCCAAAGATTCCTTTTTTAAATAAAAAAATTCATTTCAGTGCAAAAAACTGCATTTTATTTACTAACCACAGGAAGATTTTTGAGGTGGAAATGGATTTTTAACAGAAAAAAAGAGCATTGATTTCTACGTTGGATAATTTATTGTGGAAAAAAGCATTTGTCAAAATTACAGTAATAATTTAGTTTAACCTTAAATGTATTTAAAATACTGTATAAACAAATGTATATTTATAACAAGTTATATCACATTATATATATATATATATATATACATACACACACACACATATATAAATATAAAATGGCATTATATATATATATATAT
>RJVU01007007.1:3209871-3256093 GCA_003731715.1 Anabarilius grahami
TTAATAAATGGCTACTTCTGAAATGCCATAAATGTAGAAACTTGCTGTTTTTTCGTCTAATGGTGTAGTTACAGAATCTATCAGCAGGGGCTATTCAGCCAAATCCTGACCCCTGTCTTAAACAGCACACTAAAACATCATCTTGTTCAGGATTAGACTTGCTTGGATCCGGGAAACCAAAACACTCATTGTCAGATTCACCGAAGCAAACAACATTAATTGTGTTGTCATCACTTAACTCATTAGCGCTAAATCAGCCTCCTCTCGTTCACGACCATTGAACCGTGAGCAGATAAATCAAGACGCCGTGATCACTCATGGATAGGTGAGTTAGAGAACAGTTAGAGACGTGACAGCCACGGATACCGTCTGTCCACCTGGCTGCTCGACGCAGGAGCGAACAGGTTTGTTTTGAGAGGAGAGCTTTCTACATCACTGACCACATTTGAAATCCCCCATGGAGACTCCACAGAAACCCAAAGAAACAGTTTGGAGGAACAGAAATGTTGTATTTCTCCATTAGGGAATAAATGCCACAATTACTGTATTTTAAGTTGCAATGTGGTGTAGCACAGAGCTGACAATCCCTGTCATCCTCGATCAGGATTCTCGGGTTATGATGATGCAGCCGGCGGAATGCCAAGACCATGACTACATGTTTACCCTGATTCAACAATAACAAATGATTAAATCATAGATAGAGTAGCTGTGGCCAATGAGAAAGAACTGCAGCAGGCTGAACTGAACTGCAGTACAGGCCAAGATTTGACCATCAGCCATCTCAATATCTAGGCTGTATGACACTCAAAGCTGAAAGTCAAATATATATTTGCAAATATATCAGGGACGTTTCCTCCGAGAAGGCAAGGGAGGCAGTGTCTCCTCAAAAAAACTGGATGAAAAAAATAACTGATATTACAAAAATAAAACAATGCAAATATTACAAAAAAGTGACATTAAAAAGTGTAAAATTCACTTGTTTTATAAAGTAACACTGTTCAACAGCGACACCCGCAGGTGAAGTTACAGCTGGAGGCTTGCCTCCCCTGAGCCCATTGACTTTAAACGGACCCCCTAAAGCTTGCGGTGAGTTTGATGGGGGGTAATTGAGAATGAATGGGGAAAGTCATTTGCTGTGATGGATATGGATATGATTGGTTTGTGCGATAAATCCCACCCCTTTATTTCATGCACATTCTCAAATCGGCCCGAATGAAGACAATGATGTCGTTATTGGGAAAACTAATTAAAAAAGTAAGTAAAAAACTCAGCCACTTAGATATCAATGCTTTATGTCACATCAAAATCAAACTTGAAATGGCCTAAAAAAACATAATTTTGGGGGATTTTAGTATGCAATCAGCATGTGGAATACACTACTATTCAAAAGTTTGTCACACACACAGACATATATATATATTATATATATGTCTGTGTATATGTCACACACACAGACAGACGCACATATAATACATAAATATAATAATAATATTATATATATATATATTAGGGCTGTCAACGTTAACGCATTAACACATGCAATTAATTCAAAATCCTTAACCCGTTAAAACAGTTTAACGCATATTTAATGCAAAAAATTATGGAAACAGGTGAAATTGCATCATAACGTAATTTACGTCATGCAGTTAGATGATCTTAAAGTCCATGCTGATTATATCAGAGATGGCAGAGAGAATTATTCATTCTAGTGTATGTTTCGCTTTAAAACACGAATAAGAGCGCGAGCCCTCCCGCATCAGGCTGTTCCTGTCTGAACGGAACGTCGAAACATCCCACCGCTGTAAGGCCAGATGATATGAAAACTATGTTTCTCGGCTGGATAAAGCAAACCAGCTTCTTGCTATGAGAGTTTTGATGGATGAAGATTGTAATCAAAGTAAAGATGATTGCGGTGGTGTACAGGAGTCGTACATTAAGCATTCGTAAGTCTATTATATTGATGGGCAAACAAATCATGCATGAGCGCTCTCGACACACTGATCGCACGTTGTATTTATGCACAGACACATTTCAATACATTCACGTTGGTTTCACACTCAGGATAATATTTGGATTTGTCCTGTGTATGTTGCTGTGTACCTTAGTATATATGTTTTATACATATAAGGTTTTTTTTTGGCATCTCCATGTGGTCCTGTTCAGTATCGCAACTTGAATTGTCTAAATTGTAAACAAGCTCTTTGCTGTTGCACATACTAAACACTGTGAATTCTGAAACTTTTCTTTGCTGTGATTTTTTTTTTATGGGTGCTTTGGTGTACAAAAATGTATGAATTATATGAAAAAATATTTGGTTATTTGGTGTCCTTTTTTTGAAAGACAACTAAATTTACCTTGAAAAAAGCTGAAAAATACAGTTTTGTGAAAATCACACTTCAATCTGATGGTTTACCTTGTTGGATATAGGCAATGATGGCAAAATGGATGTGTTAAACAAGATAAATGGTGTATGCTTAATTTCACGATAAGTGTGAGATTAATCGCAATTAAGGGTGCGCGATTAATCACAATTAAAAAAAAAAAATTCTATTGACAGCCCTAATATTATATATATATATATACATATATATATATACACACACACACAAATATTACATAAACAAACTTATGTTATATTCGATTAATTGCGATTAATAGATTTGTGGTGTCAGAGGTCAGCTGATTATCAGATGACACATCAGTTCTAGTGAATAGTGTCAGAAATATGGGCACACAGCCATGTAACAGCGAAAGGAGGCAGTGTATTTTACCTTACTGTCAGGATGGAGAGAATTCCTGCTATGGTTTTTACAAGGACCATAAAGATCTCCCTTAGAAGCAGGGTCTCTTAGGACAAGTTCCACTGTACACACTTCACAGACTCAGTTTGTGCGGTGGAGGACCCCCATGACTGGGCTGTTAACCAAACTCAGCGATGCAATATTGCAAGCCTGACCCCACCCAAAGCCAGTCTTGCCACACACTTGAGGCCGTTTATCATCCAGGCTTTTCTAATCTGTGCAGACTTATGCCTCGTCCCTGGAGTCTGTCAACTGTCAGGCCAAGAGGAAGATGGCTCTGATGAGGACACCATTAAATTCTTGCATTTCTGCCCAGTCCTGCACCAAATGCCTGACACCAGGGGGCGCTTGACTTGCAAAACTTTTCTGTGACATTAGCTTTTGACAAAGACTTTGTTCAGGTTCCTGTAGTAAATTAAATGAATCGTCTCGTTACATAAGATCTGTTGTCATTATGACTAAATTAAGCATAAATGTCAGTGACTATAATGAGATGAGGAGTAAATGGCAGCATCATTTGTGAGTGACAGAAACCGCCATCTTTACGAAGGAATATTCTTGGATCTTATTCTGGCTGTGTTCTGAACTGAAGGAACTGGTACAGCATTGTAGGGATTTGCTTCTGGTGCCTCTGGAAAAAGAACTAAGTTTAGAGCCAGCAATATATAACTATAGCGCTTGACACAGACAGGAAACAACCTAGTCTTTAATCACTTACAAATAATGAAGCTGTAAAGTTTACAAGAGGATATCGTTTGACACTTCATTTACTCAGACAACCAAAAATAAAATAACAAGACCAAGTTGTTGCCTTTTCTGTCTGTGTGTGACTCTACAAGAACTCAAACATCTGTGACTTTTGACAGCACAAGTTTCACTGCTGCCGCCGCCGTCGTCCTGAGAGGACAGTACACATTCCAGCTGTGTTTGGACTACTTGACCTCAGGAGATAGAGTAGAGTGGTACGAACCATCACTGCTCCTACATGACTTCAGGACGCTGCCCTTATAAAACTATCATTAAGACACTGACCACTAGTGAGAAAGAAATTCAAGCATAGTTTTCCACAGCATTTTCACTTGAAATGAGACAATTAAAGCTATGAAACTTATAATGAATTGACTTGCCACATTTGATAATCAATGAAAATAATTCCCATGATTCAGAGATGAAGATATGAAATGAGAATGCAATTTACTACCACTTCAGATAAAACATATGGGCATTTCCAGATACTTTACATTAGATTAGATATTAATAATCAATGTTGTGTGTATTGTGTGTATGATAACATGTTTATGGACAATTTATACTGAACAAAAATACAAATTATTAGTCAAAGAATAAAGAAAATAATGTCAAAAAACAATGCAGACATTGTAAATGTGCTGTAAGGCAAAATAAATAAAATATAAATTATGAAAAATGCAGTTCTTTTGAACTTTCCATTTATCAAAAAGTCGCAGTTTCCACAAAAATATTAAGCATCACAACTGTTGTCTACATTGATAATAATAAGACATGTTTATTGAGCAGCAAATCAGCCAATTAGAATGATTTCTGAAGGATTTCTGGAGTAATGATGCTGAAAATTCAGCTTTCCTTCACATGAATAAATTACATTTTAAAAATTATTATTATTTTATTATATTTCACTGTATTTTTGATCAAATAAATGTAGCTTTGGTGAGTATAAGAGACCTCTTTCAAAATCTCACCGACCCTCAACCTTTTGAACGTTGTCACAAAACTTTAGAACTGCTATTCAATGAATTATCATCATGTCATTCAAATTCAAACGTTAAATTCTCACATCAATTCAATTGAAATTTAAATTCATGAACTGAATGAACGCTATTCTTTTGCCCAACCCTGCGAACAACAGTGTAGGAAACATAAGACTCTAAAGCTTTGCTATTAGAGCTAAATCAAATTACAGTACTGTATATAGTATTTAATGCAGTGCAGATCGTTTTAACACAACAAATCATGACAGCACTCCACTAAAGCATCACAGCAAGCCACAGAACTCCCACAGGACTGTTCCCTCCCATTCCTGCTGCCGCTCCACCCCGGGATCGACGGCATCTGCGGTTACCCGGGCCGCCTTTCCTCCAGATGAATTATTGGGTAATGGATCTCCGGATTTTCCGGCCTCAGCACTTCTCCTCACCCTGCTGGCCTCCGTTTATTAGATGTGGCCCCTGTAAATTTCTTCAGTTGGATCTCTTGCTAATGTTTGATTCATATCACTAGCAAAGGTCAAGCTATCCACTCTCAATAATTCAATATCCACATACTCTCGAGTCTGGGTCATATTAAACGCGGAAAAAGGGGCAGAGATGTTCAGCGAGCCGTAGACTGTCAAAGCTGAAAGTCTTTTCCCCCATGAAAACGTGACAAAACAAAATCCTTCACAGGAATGCTGCATTGCAGGAGAAACACTTAAGGAAATCTCTGCTGAAAATCTCATGCTGGTTTATTTAGCATAAACCAGGCTCGACAAGCATGAGTTTTTTTAGCCAAACTTTCTGGTGATGCTGACCGACCAAAGTTAACCATATAAAGCCTACTGCATCGTATTTGATACGCAAATTTCTAAGGCCTCGAAATGATCAATATGATCAAAATTTGGCTGAAAAACTTGGGTTGCCCGAAGCTTAACAGCGCTATATGTCGGCGTGCTGCCCACAAGGCTATTGGGGCCGACTTTTTTACAAAATAAGATTCATCAACTGCACCTCAGTTTAGGCCTCTGTATAAAATTGAGGTGTTTTTTTCCCCCCTTGAGCTCCATATTCTCCTATCATACTATATGTACAATAAAAGAACAAACCTAACCCTAACCCGACAAAAACAATTTTTTTTTTAGTTTTTGTCAAAAGGTTCAATAAAAAACAAAATATCTGACTATTATTTCACATATCAGGCTTCACAGGGTTAAATTAGTCAAGATTTCTTGTCGAGATTCCATAAGAATAAACAATAATCAAGTGATGTGCTGTATCACAATTCATATACTATCCTTCCTAAATAGTATTCAAAATTAGAATCGGTGTGTCCCAAATCGTAGTATGTTGAAATGAGTATTCCAAAGATACCCGAATGGTTTACTTTTTCCGGATAAAATCCGAAGTGCAGATCTCTCCAAGTAGGCGAATTGGGACGCAGCAATGGTCATTTTAGAAATCACAGTGGAATTCTGGGTAAGGAAGGAAAAAGACAGGCTAGTCAAGTATTTAAGAGATAGTAATAGGGATATTTGGTGATCTGCGGCACTTTTACAACAGCCAGTAAACTATCCCATCATGCACCACGGTGGGGTTTCATATCTCGCCAGGTTTATGACTCAGACTGCACTGAGATTTATGTTCTACCACCAAGCCACTGAGACGCACTGTAACTCAAGCGCAGATGCACTAGTGGACAATTTTTGCTCTCAATTTTTTTCTCTATTCCTCTCTCTTTACCAAAGACAAATCACGACTTGCCACCAAAGATGTTTTCCACAACTATTCTTTCATACCGTGAGTCTGCTTTCACCGCAGAATGACAGCACGCTCTCGGGAGATCTATGAGGAATGCGACAGAGCGGCGCTGACCTCAGCTTCACACCCACGTGTGGAACGAAGCGTCGCTTCCCTATGAAAAGCACCCTTGGCCGGTAAATACAATTTGTCACGTAGTATTTTAATCAGGCCGGAGCGATTGATAGTCACAGCTTGTCATGTTAACTGTGATCATCATTCAGAGCCCTTGGCATTCTACGTCTGTCTGGTGGGCGGAAAGACTCCAACGCCTATGTGAGTTAGGAGTCTCAAACCTGAGTGTAATCTGCCTCTGCTCGCCACCGAGACACGTATAGATCAGCCCAGACGGCGGCGCTGGCAGCTAATCCGAGAGGGAACCGGTTTTGATGGATATGGAAATTGATCCGGCTTCCGCACCATTCAGAGGTGGTCTCCAGTTTGAGATGCAGTAAACTGCAATCACTTTACTCAAAGGAGACAATTGAAACCAATCAAAGCAGGATATTATGAGCCACGATGGTAATGGGATATTGAGTTTGAACAAACACAAAACTCAATGTGGACAAACACTCTCTATCAGGAACCTAAGATGAGGTTTTGCAGTATGAAGGGTTTCAATTCATGACTACGAATGAATCGATAAAGGAATGATGGGGTAGTCAAACTATGCATGAACGGTCAAGAAAAATATTTGAATCATAATAAGATACTGAGAGTGAGATGGGGTTAGACACACAAAAGTATTTCCTCTCGTCTTAAATTGTATCCTCTCTATGAAGCAGAACGTGAGACCACAGAAAAAACTAATGGCAGAAACATACAGAAGTGTGAGGTGCCGCTTACATACCAAACATGCTTTCTTGCGTTACTGGGACGGTAGCAAACCTCAGTACTCAAGAGGGCGATAGAGTTTCCTTCTAGTTGTAGAAAATGTTACATTTAGAGCAAAAAGAAAAAGAAACTGTATAATGAACAATATTATAATTAATGGTGAAGACTTATTCTGTAATGCCTGAAACGTCACTGATGAAACTTCAGAGTTTCTGATAATTTACTCACCCCAATGTTATCCAAGATGTTTATGACTTTCTTTCTTCAGTCAAAAAGAAATTAAGGTTTTTGAGGAAAACATTCCAGGATTTTTCTTCATATAGTGGACTTCAACAGTTACCAACGTTAACAAAATTGCAGTTTAAATTCAGTCATTTTCTAAAAATAAAAGTTTTAACCACAAATGCTCGTCTAGCACTGCTCTGCGATGCGGCACGCATTACGTAATCACATTGGAAAGGTCACGCGTGACGTAGGCGGAAGTACCGAGCAAGTGTTTACAAAGCGAACGTGCAAAGACTAAGTCAAACACCCTTTACAAAAAAAAGGTGAAACAGCAATGTCAGACGATTTTGAAGTTGGAGGAGAAAATGAGATGAAATTGTTTGCCCTACCGTAGTACTTCTACCTACGTCACGCGTGACCTTTCTAACATGATTAAATAATGTGTGGCGCATCGCAGAGCATTTGTGGTTAAAAAGTATATACATTTTTTTTTTTTTTTGAAAATGACAGATCGTTTCGCTAGATAAGACCCATATTTCTCAGCTAGGATCAAGAAGATCCCTTTGAAGCTGTATTGAAACTGCACTTTGGACCTTCAACCCATTGGTAACTGTTGAAGTCCAATATGGAGAAAAATCCTGGAATGTTCTCCTCAAAAGACTCTTCGACTGAAGAAAGAAAGACACAAACATCTTGGATGACATGGGGGTAAGTAAATTATCAGCAAAATTTAATTCTGAAGTGAACTAATCCATTTAAACCGATGTTATTATTCACACCTTATTCTAAAGAGAAAAAAAAACATAACAGTGGCTGGCCTGAAAAAGAAAACTGAGCATGGAAGAAGGCCGTTTATGCTAACGTATGCCAAAGCACCCTTTACGGCAGTGCTGAAAAATGCAACACATAGTTGTGGTGGGCTTTTACACTCCGAGATATTTTGCAATCAAACTTGCATAGCTAGAAGTGCCAGCACTCATTCGAGCCTAGACAAAATATTGGGTGAGAGAAAGCATCAGATGAGGAAAGAATATAGTAGGATATCTAGAAACATAGAAGAGTAAGGAGAAAATGTGGCAGTGATGGAAAACTGTAAATGTAATCAGTTCATCCATCTCTGTTACTGTGAACGTGGCAGATGGGAAACACCTCAAGCTGTGTGTAAAGAATTCTCTCTCTCTTTCTCTCTCTGTCTGGTGCAATAGTTGTTTCTAGCTCCCTATGGTCTCAGAGTATGCCTCTTTTTTGTTATTAACGGCCTGTGCGATGTGTTTAATAAACTTCTCGTCATTCAGTGCCCTGGCCAGCCAAACCCAGGAGGAGTTAACGATTTGAGGCTGCACAATACTAAAACTTCATGTCGATACCAATACCAGTGATATTTCGCTATTCTTTTTTAAAATTATTCATTATTAGTACTGTCAAAACTTCACAAAGTCTAATGGACATATTCATTCCCAGAACATTTCCCTAATGAGCTTCATGTTTTGCCTTAGAAATTGAATATTTTCAAGCAAACGTCCTATCAGCATCATTGTCCGTTCCAGCCATCAAGCTCGATCAAATCAGCATGTTCGTAATGAGAAGCCTGTTGTTTACAATCCAATTATTATTTTTTTCCAGGACATCTGTGTTTTCAGCCAGTGCCCGCAAGATACACGCAACATTGGCTTATCTGCTTTCCTCTGCTGTGGTTTTACACCCATGGCATTTCTGCCTCTGATGGACCAGAAGCATGGCACCAAAACCTGGCACATGTGAGGGGTGCTGGCCGGTATGTCTGTGAACATATGTGACTTCTGAGGCTCAGGCTGTGGAACACGTTTCTACAATTGACAGAAACATGTTCTGCTGATCCCTCCAGACCCCTTTGAGTCAGTGTGCCATGTATGGGCTCACAGAGACCTTGAGAGCTTCAACCAGACCAGAGCCGACCATTTACACTGCCAACACCACTGGCCACAGATCAGGGGTTTACTGGATGCCCACTCGGGCCAGCTCGACTTTCTTACTTTCTCTACTTGAAAGGAGAGACTAATATCCGTTGGTGGAACTAAAAGTAACTAAAAGAAGTGAAACTAACTACATACTCATAACTACATTTCCTAAGTACATACTCAGAAGAGTGGCAGTAGCTCAGCTAATTTCGAAATAGTGCAACAGTTCACTACAGTAATGGAAGTAAATTGGTACAATATTGGTTATCGGCTGATATATTGGTTGATATTGGATATTCAATTGTGCAAGCTAATTTCAATGATTCTACATTTAAATTACATTTCCGTCATCTAATGCTCATGATTAGTCACTGTTAAAACACTTAAAAAAAAAAAAAAAAGAAATTCAAAAATTTGGGGTCAGAATTTTTTTAATGTTTTTGAAAGAAGTCTCTTATGCTCATCATGAAGACTTCATTTGTTTGTTGAAAAAATACTGTAAAAAAAACTGTACACTCTAAAAAATGTTGGGTTAAAAACAACCCAAGTTCAGAACCCAGCAGTTGGTTCAAATGTTTGCCCAACGTGCTGGGCGGTTTTATTTAACTCAACACTCTAAAAAATGCTGGGTTAAAAACAACCCAAGTTGGGTCGGAAATGGACAAACCCAGCGGTTGGGTTAAATGTTTGCCCAACCTGCTGGGTAGTTTCATTGAACTCAACTATATTTTAAAAATTACTGTATTGCTTAAAATGAACCCAAAGTATGTTGGAAATTAACATTTATTAATATGTTTAATAAATGAACATTTATTAATAAGTTTAATGAATAATAATTAAACAATAAACATTTATTAAATTGCTTATTAATAAATGTTCACCTTTTGATTATTATTGTTGCCTCTAGTAATTATGTGTCAGATTTTTTTAAATTTCCAACCTATTTTGGGTTATTTTAAGACAGCCATATAGTAATTTTTAAACAATAGTTGGGTTAAATAAAACTGCCCAGCACATTGGGCAAACAATTAACCCAAACTCTGGGTTAAAACCACCCAATTTCTGGGTTTGTCCATTTTTAACCCAACTTGGGTTGTTTTTAACCAAGCATTTTTTAGAGTGTAATATTGTGAAATATTATTACAAAATACAATAACTGTTTTCTATTTGAATATATTTTAAAATGTATTTTATTCCTGTGATGGAAAACGTGAAGTTTCCAAGGACTGTCAAGCTCCAAAAACTGAAATTAAAGGCATTCAATAAAAAAAAGCTTCTAAATCTCATTTATGTATTTGTATTTTCAAATCTGGTGTGAAAACATGATGTCCAAACTGCTTTGAATGCCAATAAGATTTTGAGATCTATGACTGAGGGTATTTTTTGGTTAATACGAGCTTAAATTTCAGTCTTTTCATTGTAAAATTTCATAGACTGGAAAAATAGTGCACAAGTCATGTGGACTACATTTATGGTGATTTTTATGGTACCTTTTTGGTCCATTTTGAA
The DNA here is from genome assembly GCA_003731715.1 of Anabarilius grahami. Lineage (NCBI taxonomy): Eukaryota > Metazoa > Chordata > Actinopteri > Cypriniformes > Xenocyprididae > Anabarilius > Anabarilius grahami. The sequence continues at coordinate 3,220,705 of RJVU01007007.1, forward strand.
GCTTGACAATCCCTGGTAACTTCATGCTTTCTGGGAAAAACAAGCATGAACAATCTTCAAAATAAGACTGGTTTGAAATGAGAATAGGTCAAGTAATTTTGGGTGAATTACTTCTTTAAAGAAAAAAATCTACCTAAATTCACTGGGGTGAAAAGCTGTTTTTTGTTAAATATTCATTTGGAAGCCAAAAAAAATGCCCGAGGAACGTCTGCGATAAAAAACTAACAGAGCAGCTGCAGCATAAATGATTTTATGGGACAAATAGGAGGATAATGGAAGCTCATTGTGAAACAATATGAAATACTTCTCCAACCACCTCTTAATAAATACTGGGACTCTGGGAAAAAGAGCAGAGAACTTAAAAAGACAAACAAATCTGCTCTGCTGTGTTCACTCTCCATACCATTACCGTTGGTGCCACTCGATCCTGTTTTTTTTCCCCCTAATGAGCTTCACCGTTAATTGGAGCTCCGGCGCCTCTCGTATTTGCCTCGATTCAAGAGTGAGGCAAAAAAAAAAACCAGAACCCAAAACTGAAACTAAATGAATCATGTGAGTGAACTCAGAACAGTGAGAGAGTGAGAGAGAGAACTTCAAAGGCTGTGCCGATATCCACTGGAGACTGTGGAGAGATACAAACATTTTTGGGAGTTATTATGAGCAGGCACAATAGCGCAAACTCATTACAGAGCCATCACAACAATCCTAAACATACCAGAAAAAAAAAGAGAGAAAAACTGCTGCTGTTCACAAAAAAATTGCACACAACATACGTTTAAAAACCTCAGTATGCATGAGCTACAGGAAGGCTTCACAGCAGGCAAACACTTGGATAATGTCATTATTTCACCCATAGCATCTGGTAAACCCATGCACTGGTGTTTTGGTTACCACTGGGATGATGGGTAATTATGCTGCCCTGCACTATAGCTTTTTAAGATGCTGTATGTAATTTTTTTTTGACTACTAAAGCATATAAATACCATAATATGTTTGCAGGGATTTAGGAAACATGTGAAGTTAAGATGTTGGTTGTGTCAAAATGTCTGCTTTTGCGTTCCGTGTTGGAATGTCTGGTTTTCGTTGTTCACGCTATTCTTCAAAACATCCACTTTGTGGCCCGAAAGACAGATAGGCATTCACTCCTTTGTGGAACAGAAGAGAAATCGTCGCTGTTTTTGTTTGATTCACATATTGTCTCTTGTGTAATGAAAGCAAGAGCCGAGACCATTCAGAGAGCAACAGTAGAAATTAGCTGTCTTCGTTTCTTTTTTGTGCCTGTGTGAAAGCACACGGCCGTCTGTGTAACTCTCTGTCTTTGGATGTTCCTCACACATTTTCTCTGTGATATTAATGAGATGCTACAACAGAATTAATCACTGTCTTTGTGGCTCTCCACTGTGAAAAGCTCTTCATTAGAATACAGCTCCTTTATGCTGCGGTAATTCTGGGCTTTTCTTTCATAATTCTGCTTGATGATATAATTCAAGTGGTTATCGTCCACAGACCGAGAACAATGTGTGTTATATTCTTCTCTATGGACTTGGCGTTCCACTGGGCACTGCAAAAATTTTACACCGTTCAATAAATTCCACTAAGATCAAGCTGTCTTGAATCAGACGAGGAATCCTGATGGGCTGAAACAGTGCTGATCTTCACATACTTCCACAGGATTTAAGGTGACTACATTTACAGAAGTTAAGTCACAGTTCAGCTACCCCTTATTGTATCTTAACTTCTATACTCTGCAATGCTGTGCTATACTTGGGGATGCACTGATAGTACAATTGACCAATCGGTAAGCCTCATTTACATTTACATTTAGTCATTTAGCAGACGCTTTTATCCAAAGCGACTTACAAATGAGAATAGTAGAATCAATCAAATCAACATGAGAACAACAGTATGTAAGTGCTGTGTGAAGTCACAGTTATGTCATTAAAGTGCTCGTAGCAAGGAATTATTATTATTTTTTTTTTATAAATACACAAATAGATGGAAGAAGAATAGAAATCAAGGTAAGTGCTACTATTACTACTACAACACAGATGAGCCAATGGCAGTTGAGTATCAGTTGCACGGGGACCGGAACTCGGAACATCTTTAGGTTTCAGCGCCATAGAAAAACATGGGAATATCCAAAGCTCTCATCAGTTTGATGGTGTTTATGCTTCAAAAATGGTAAAACGATGTGTCTGGGGTACTTGTAACACTGAATCCAGGTATCCTGAGAGGATGTCATATTCTCATTAAATTACAATTAAAGGTGGTGAGTCCATGCTGACGTACAAACTTAAATACTGTTCTCACGTCATGTACAGTGTAGTCAAAAATTCATAAATGAAGGTCTACATTTCAGTGCCTTTATATATTAAATGTAAATTAATTAAATTTTACCCTGCGGTACATGAACAGTGTTGATCCTGGATGTTGGCATCTGCAATCGTGACGACCGTAACATGAGGCTGCTCCCGCTTGCATTGTGATCTGTAAATCCTCGCTTCCAAATTAATCTTGTAACCCACCATATTTATTTTAAAATCTTTTATATATCCCTCCATGGCATATTTAAGTCCCACTTTAATGCTCCTCGACGAGAGCTGGTCCTACTTTGTTCAAAATTTATCAAAAACATCTTGGGACAAGGTTTTCACACTGACAGCTGTCAGTTAGCAACTCCGTTTGTTTGTCCGAGTTCGCAACAGTAACTAAGGGGGGGCGGGGCTTAAATTGTTGCCGGTACTATAAGCCGATAATTATTTTCATGTTATAGACATTGAAGATAGTTGGCTGATATTAAGTTCTTTACTATTTTATCTAAATAAATTCAAAATAAAACACTACTAAACTAAAATTAGTCGTATTACAAGCTACCAGAGAATTTAGGTATCACAGCATTATAAATGCACGCTATCGTTTGTGGCAAGTACGTTTTTAAAAAGAAATGAATACTTTTTATTTAGCAAAAAATGTGTTAAATTGATCAGTAAAAAGATATTTATAATGTTATAAAAGATGTATACATTTAAATAAATGGTGTTACTTTGAACTTTCTATTCATCAAAGAATCCTAAAAAAGAATGTATCATGGTTTCCACAAAAATATTAAGCAGCACAACTGTTTTAAGCATTATAAATTTAGAAATGTTTCTTGAGCAGCAAATCAGTATATTAGAATGATTTCTGACACTGAAGACTGGAGTAATGATGCTGAAAATCCAGCTTTTGTTTTGGTCTGTGTGATACCGCCTACTGACAATTTACCCAATAGTGTTTTGATACCGTGAGTTGCCAGTTGGTGGAAAATACAGTGTATTGTAGCCATGGAAGCCAGCAAACGAACTAGGTCAGAGATCGCAGATTCTGCCCAGCCTAAAAAGCCTAAGCATCCACCTAAAAACTCTATGACCAGAGGCGTATTAAAATGCGGATAAATATGACAGTGCCAGGCTCGTCACATTCCATTGTCAACTGTTCCTGTTGCGTGTCCTCAATCTGGCAACCCGCGTGAGCGTCGAGGTTGAGGAGGAGGGGGCGGAGGAAACAACTCTAGAATATTTTGAATTTGGACTGTAGTATCCATTTCAACCACTAGCTGTTAATATTACATACTGCACCTTTAAATCCCATTTGTGCATTTCTATATTCAAATATTTGGTGCACAAAAACATGCCACACCAAGTTTGATGACCAAACGGCTTTGGGTACAAATGACTGAGGGGATGTTTTTAAGTGAATAACACAAGATTTCACAGATGACCACATGACCTCATTACATCGCATATGGTGTCCGTCACACTGTTTATCATTTTTAATTCATTATTGTGTTAAAAAAATGTTAACTTTTAGCAGTGTGATCAAATCATGGGTCAAGAGAGATGTTAAAAATATTGGCTGATTCATCTACAATTTTAATCATTTTGAATAACAATTTTCATCATGGACAAGGTTTTAGTTTGTATAACTGAGTAGTATTAATGCAAACAGAGTGCTCAGTCAATTTTTAGTCAATTATTTTATTTTGAATTGATTGCATCATGCTGGTAATTGATTCACTCCTGCACAATCTTCATGTTAAAATTAGAAGCTTTGGGGATGTGCATGAGCTCAATAAGTCACCTTTAGCATTACAATTTATGTATTATTGATTATGTGACCCAAAACCCAATCTACACAAAAGCACGTGGCTTTAGAGTCCAAGAACACATCCGTTCTGTCACTGAACATAGAAATAAAGCATTTAACTGTGGTTGAGCAAAAATCCAATGATAAAGGAGATGTTATTGCTAAATAGACAAAAAGTCAGGGTCAGGCTGAGTGTGTCTTTTTTCTGGTTCACTTCCTAAGAGCTTCTCTCTCTTTCTCCAGTGTGTGAGTGAGACAGGAAATAATTAAATCAGCGCAGCAGTTTTGCATTGATTTCGTGAAGACCCTTGCAGCATTAATTGACTTGAGCAAGCACATCTCTCCCTCAGCAAGAGAGGTAAAACAAACAAACAAACATTAAAAAAGCCACATACGTTAATTATGAAAGATGCTGACTTCAGGTGCACTGATAAATGGACTTGTGCTTGCTATAACTCTAATTGTGATTTTACTAAAGTGTATATACAGCAGTGGCCAAGAGTAATGTCTGGAGGGGATGTTTGTTTTTAACGACCCTACAAGTTCAATTAAACCATCAAAATATGAGGAAAAAAATTCATATTTTTTTAAAAACTATTTTAATTATGAAGGAAGAACAAAACACTAAACTTGGTTAAGGTATTTATCTGACAAAATTATTTGGCAAAAAAGACAAAAGACAACTACTACGTAAAAACAAAAATGAGTTGTAATATAAGTCTCTGGTGTCCCCAGAATGTGTCTGTGAAGTTTCAGCTCAAAATACCCCACAGATCATGTATTATAGCTTGTCAAATTTGCCCCTATTTGGGTGTGAGTAAAAACACAGTTTTTGTGTGTGTCTCTTTAAATGAGCTGCTGCTCCCGGCCTTTTCAGAAGAGGGCAGAGCTTTAATAGCTCACGCTTAGGTTTCTCAACAACAACAAAGCTGGAGAATCTCACGCAGCCAAAATGAGGATTGTCAGTAACAGTGTTCAGCCTTACGTTGTTCAAACCGGAGTCGAACACTGATGGAGAGACTCAGGAAGAAGTTACAACTTTGATTCAACTCATTGACTAGCATGAGCCGTCATGTTGACTAGCATGTGCCGTCATGTTAATATTTTGTGCAAATCCAGTATTGAATTGACCCTCCTTTGTGAAGCAGTCCGGCGTAAAATGACAGCATGGCAACAACACTCTACTACAACAACTCTTCCTCTTTTCTAAAGCAGCCCAACATGGCCTCACCCCCTTTGTTGTTTATCTCCCTTTGCATTGAACTTTGAGAATTGGAACTTTGCAGATGTCATTTATGCTCAAACAGCAACATTACACACTAACTAAAGTTTAAAAAAGTGTTTAAAAAGTGTTTAGCAAAAAATAGAGTAGAAAAATATTGAAGTAATAACTAATGTATTACTGTCATTATAATCAATATAGAAACCTCCAGATTCATTACAGTAATGAGTATTTGTTAGTGCTTAAATGTCATCAAAATATATGCACATAATGCAAAAAAAAATCTTCTAAAATCTTCTAAATCTTCTAAAACAGGCTTAATTTTCTTTATGCAAAACATTTTATTCTGATTTTAGACTGAAATGTAACCAGGATTTATTTTCATTCACTCACACAGGACAATAAGAGTGGGTGTGTGTCCTGTGATTACAGTCTCGTTCTGCCTCTCATTAAAGTGTCACGGACAGAGGACATGATCATGCTGCAGTGATGGCATCTTTAGTCCAATTGACATTTAAATGGGGAACATGACATGCTGTAATATAACACAGCGAGGGGAGGGGTCGGATGCGGTCGGATGTGATGTCCTTTGAGACGAACCTCTCCAGCTGAGCCAGAGTACTGCAGAGAGGCAGGAAGCCAGGTAGGCAGACGGGAAGGTGAAAGAAAGTGGAAGAGAAAGAGATGAGCCTGCCAGACACCTGGCTCTACTTAGAAGAGAAGAAAGAGGCAATTTGGCAAATAATGAAAGGAAATCAAATATCCTCACTCCAAAAAGGCAAGACACACTTTTCTCTGCCTGTTCAGAATAGCATACCACACTACTCTTACTACTTCTGCAGTATGTGAAAAGTATGTGCATTTTCTGATATTCGGATGACATACTATATTTGGGGGAAAACGTTCAAAATGTAGCTACAAAAAAGCATACTGCATAGTACTACATCCCACAAAGCACTGCGCTCAAACTTGATCTTCCATTCGGCGTGTGATGAATAAATATTAAATATTAGAAGTATTATGGGCCGTGAATTTTAATACAACCTTTTTTTGACTCGTTATTAGATCAATCTGCCAAAGGTTGACATTTTTACACAAAAACTTGCAAAATAATATTTATTTCTGAGATTAATTAGATAAACTCACTGAATTAAACATGAGATGATGAGGTTGTGACAATAATGTAGCAAACTACTGTTGAAAATATTTATTGATGCATAATGCACTCTGGGTCCAAAATTAACACTCACCAAGCAGCAAATGTGAGAAAAATTGGCTTTTTGTAAATAACGTCTGACCAGGCAGCCAGTAACTTTATTAAGAATGGCAACATAATACACAGATTCAATCTAAGTTTAAAAACATTAGTCTGAATTGCACAGTGTACGTGTCTTAAATCAAAGAAATACAAACCATTTATTGAAAAAAAAAAACATCTATCACAACTCCTGCATAAAAAAATTATCTGTCATTTTACTTCAAAACTCTGTGGAGACACTTATGAGAAATATTTCTTGCATTATGCCACCAGAACAAAAATCGGAACAAAATCACATTTTTGTGACAGGTACAACAGACTGGCTGATCTCATATATCAGTGGTATTCAAATGGCAGACCATAGTCCGGTTCCGGCACCTGACTTGGTTCCATCCGGACAAAATCGTTCCATTTTACCATTTCTACAGTTTAAAGTGAGCAGTGCATCAAAAAAACTGAGCGGTTCACACCACAAGTGCACGATTTAACAAGCTATAAAGTAAAATATCTAGCTTCCGCCAGACCGCCTTCCGTATTCAACTTTTTCATAAGCTGAATACGGAAGGTGTAGGACATAGCGTAAGCTTTTTGAACTGCGAGAGGCGTTGCACTTTCTTCGTAAGTTGAATACGGAAGGCGGTCTGGCGGAAGCTAGATATTTTACTTTATAACTTGTTAAATATGGATATTTTTCTTACACAAACACATTGCTTCGCTTCAGAAGACCTTTATTAACCGGAGCCTTGTGGACTGGAGTATGTTTATGATGGATAGATGCACTTTCTTCAGCTTCATACTCGTTGGTCCTGTTCACTTCCATTTTAAAGCTCGGATGTGTCAGGATATTTATTAATATAACTCCGATTGTGTTCATCAGAAAGAAGAAAGTCATATACACCTAGGATGGCTTGAGGGTGAGTAAATCTTGGGGTAATTTTTATTTTAAAGTGAACTAATCCTTTAAGAAATATTTACTGCTGGTATTTTCCTAAATTAATTTGACATTAGCAGGTGTGCCCAAAAATTAATTTTGGACCCTGAGCATAATGTTTAACAATGCTAATTTAAAAAAAATAATAATAAAAGTTACAGTATATACTGTGCAGTCTCCAGTATGCAGAAGCCTAGTATTTCCATTTCACACATATCTTCTTTCTTTCTATCTTCCTCTGAAGATCACACGCTGACGGCAGGATGCACTGTGCCTTCACATCAGCTAACCTTGACATCTGTCTCTCACACATTCACAGCATGGGATGTGTGAGACACGCCGTCACACGCCGTCACACACACGCCGTCGTTCCCTCCAGCTAGCTTTTTGATCACATACTCAGGGTTGCGCATAGAACGTATACAGTCATTCCTCTTACGAAGAGTGAGGTGTCACGCGTTTGCATAACGCAAGGTCATTTCGGATCTCTCTAATGCTGATCCATGCCATCAAAGAATGCAGACTCATTATCAACAGACCCCTCATCCATCAGTCATCTCACATGATTCAGACAAGATCGGACGACGCCGTCAAAGTTGGTCAAAATCTCCTGCGTCATGTAGATCCTCACACGTTAATGAGGAGAAGACACACACTTCCCCTGAAGACACATTTCAACTGTTATTTTATTTTTAGAGTGACTGTTTAGGTTTTTCTGCAGACGCAGCACTGACACATTAGATTAAAACAATCATCATTGAATCATCTGTGTAATAGACAATGGATAAATGCTGAGATGTGCTAATGCAGTTCTTTCTGTTGTTCTAGTCTCACACAGCCATGGTTTTGACTACTGGCATAAAGTCTGGTCCGCTTACACTACTCTTCAAAAGTCTGGAGTCAGTAAGTTTTTAACGAAGTGTCTTATGCCCACCAAGGCTTCATTTATATGGTTAAAAATACAGTAAAAACAGTAATATTGTGAAATATTTTTGTGAAATTTGTTTTTTTGTTTTAATATATTTTAAAATGTAATTTATTCCTGTGATGCAAAGCTGAATTTTCAGCATCATTACTCCAGTCTTCAGTGTCACATGATCCTTCAGAAATCATTCTAATTTGCTGATTTGCTGCTCAAAACTCTTTTCTTTTTATTATCAATGTTGTAAAGAGTTGTGCACCTTAATATTTTTGTAGAAACAATGATGAATAGGAAGTTCAAAAGAACAGCATTTGTTTGAAATATAAATAATTTGTAACAATGTAAAAGTCTTAAAGGGATAGTTCACCCAAAAAGGAAATTTTGATGTTTATCTGCTTACCCCCAGCGCATCCAAGATGTAGATGACTTTGTTTCTTCAGTGGAACACAAATGAGGATTTTTAACTGCAACCGTTGCCGTCTGTCAGTCAAATAATGCGAGTGAATGGGAACTCGAACAATAAGAGTCTAAAACACTTCCATAGACAAATCCAAATGAAACCCTGCGGCTTGTGACGACACATTGATGTCCTAAGACATGAAACGATCGGTTTACTCATTGAAGTATAAGCACGAGACATCACTGTCGTTGTCAGAGCGCGATCAGACCTCACTAACCGAATGCTGAATGCAGTTGGACATAGTGGTGTTTTAGAGGTAAAAAATGATATAAATACTGATTGGTTTCTTGCACAAACCGATTGTTTCGTGTCTTAGGACATCAATGTGTCGTCACGAGCCGCAGGGTTTAATTTGGATTTGTCTATGGAAGTGTTTTCGACTCTTATTGTTCGAGTTCCCATTCACTCGCATTATTTGACTGACAGACGGCAGCGGTTGCAATTAAAAATCATAATTTGTGTTTCACTGAAGAAACAAAGTCATCTACATCTTGGATGCGCTAGGGGTAAGCAGATAAACATCATTTTTGGGTGAACTATCCCTTTAACTGTCACTTTTGATCAATTTAATGCATCCATGCTGAAAGTTAAGGAAGAGGATTAGGGCCAAGCAAAAAAATAAATAAATTAAAACCATCTTGAGATTAAAGTCATTATAATGTGAGAAAACATTTGTTACATTTTGAGAATAAAAGTCATTGTGCTCAAAAAACTTGTTAAATTTCGAGAAAAAAGTCGAAATAAAATGTTGAGAATAAACATTAAATTTTTAAAATAAAGTTGTGTTTCGAGAAAAAAGTCAAAATAAAATGTTGAGAATAAACTCATTATACTTTGAGAATAAAGTCGCTGCGTTTCGAGAAAAAAATCTTGTTAAATTTCGAGAATAAAGTCAAAATAAAATGTTGAGAATAAACACGCATTCGATCAGTGATGTTCATTGCATCTGATAGAGGACATGACAAAGTTGGATCACTAGTCAAGCTATATTTTAGGCTTTCTTTCAATTACAAAGAAATATCAGCTTTAGCTAATTATAAGATCATTTAGCTAATTATAATAAATTTAATGATTTTTTTCTCTACATTTTATTTTGACTTTTTTGCTCAAAATTTTTGTTTTTTCTCAAAACACAATGACTTTATTCTCAAAATTTAATGATTTTATGCAACATTGTATTCTGACTTGTTTTCTCGAAATTTAACAAGTTTAATCTCACATTATAATGACTTTAAAGGGGTGCTTGATTATTATTTCACTTTTTTAACTTTAGTTAGTGTGTATTGTTGCTGTTTGAGCATAAACAACATCTGCAAAGTTACGACGCTCATAGTTCAAAGTAGGGATGCACCGAATATTCGGCCAACGAAAATTTTCGGCCGAAAATGGCCCAAAAGTGCATTTTCGGTTTTCGGCCGAAAGACTTTTATCACCGAAACAATATGGCCGAAATGTTGTGATGACGCAAACATAAACCTCGAGATCAGCTCCTCTAATGCATCTGTAGCGGACGTTATTCCTTTACATTTACATTTACATTTTTGCATTTGGCAGACGCTTTTATCCAAAGCGACTTACATTGCATTATACTATACATTTGTATCTGAGTATGTGCAATCCCTGGGATCGAACCCATGACCTTGGCATTGCTAGTGCCATGCTCTAACCACTGAGCTACAGGAAAGCGTGAGCTGCCTTTAATCGCAGCACTAAAGCGTCTCCTAAGCAAAGTGGTTGAGTCGGACCACGGAGTGAAAACAATGAAAAGTACACTCTGTCAGCACACATTTCACTGAGATCTATTCGGATCCTCTGCACTTCATCGCGACTGTACTTGATCCGCTTTATAAATACCATTACTTTGATGCGGAAATAAAGCAGCGCGCACGAGAAATGATCCAGGCCGAGATGGATGCGGAGAACCCGCGTGGAGACGGAGATGGAGCAGCGCCCAGCGCACAGGACATTATTGAATGAATGAATGAATGAATGACATTTACATTTACATTTACATTTATGCATTTGGCAGACGCTTTTATCCAAAGCGACTTACATTGCATTATACTATACATTTGTATCGGAGTATGTGCAATCCCTGGGATCGAACCCATGACCTTGGTATTGCTAGTGCCATGCTCTAACCACTGAGCTACAGGAATGAGGCATTTATATAGCGCTTTCCTATGTACAACTGTACACCCAAAGCGCTTTACAATCATATCAGGGGTCTCTCCTCATCCACCACTGAGGAGAGACCCCACCACAATGAGTGGGGTCAAGTTAAACATTTTAGATAGAATTTTATTTTATACTGTGCATTGTTGCAATGTGCTAAATAAATATTTGCATAACTTGTAATTGATTTATTCTTTTAAACTTTAATATTAATTTATGCAATTGCAATGCCTTGATTTTAGTAAAGTTAGTACACAGTCATAGCCATAAATGCAATGGTACTAATAATTGGCATAATTTCTTTCGGTGTTTCGGTTTTCGGCCTTGGTTTCCTCTTTTTCGGTTTTCGGTTTCGGCCAAGAATTTTCATTTCGGTGCATCCCTAGTTCAAAGCAAAGGGAGAAATTTTCTTTTAAAGAATTCTCTATTTAAGGACTATAACGAGCTTCTTCCCGGGTTGGTAACATCACAAACCCCAAAATGTACATAAACCCTGCCCCCGAGAACACGCAACAAAGGGGGTGAGGCCATGTTATTGCAATACAGTACATAACACAAATGCAATAGCATGTCATAAAATCAAGATGACAACATAAGTTATAACCATAATTAAACTAAACTATACCTGTTCTGTCTTCATGCAGGCATCTTACAACAGTTCCCACATGAGCGATTTATAGATTATTTTATACAATTTTGAATGGTAGTGTAAATGCATATAAAGCCAACAACAACAATATATTTAATTTTTATAAGCAATATGTATCAGACAGTCAGCAAACAGTCCAAGGACGTGCCATCTGAGACTGTCATAGCCCGAAAAAATATCAAGCTCTAAGACCTGTGTTGACCCAACAAAAGCGGTTATGCTGTAATGTCAGAGATGTTCTTCCATGCAAACCCAAAGTCTGTATGTTTGCTGAGATTTCCTATGCCTACTAGAGGAACAGCTACTTTAAAACTACAAGCCACGGACTTAATTAGCTCATTAAGGGGAGGCAGTGGAAACTCTGCCCTGTTTTCAGCATTACTCAAAGTCACAGGAGCAGTACAGAGGAGAGGTCAATGGAGAGAGAGAAAGACATACGCTGTTGACATGAGTAATGTTTGTTTAATCAAGAGACATTCGGCCGATGGAAGGCCCTTTTTATTCCCTACCGTTCCGCTTGCCTTGACAAATTTCTTGTTATTGTAACATCAAAAAAGACCTCAGATACAATGTTTCCTAGTGATTAAAGGGATAGATTCAAAAAAAGAAGGAAAAAAAAGAAAAATAAGTCATTATTTGCTCTTCCTTATGGCGTTTTTCTGCTAAACACAAAAGGAGATGTTTGGCACTATGTTCATTTGTATGTTCAAGCTACTCTTTTCCATTAAATGAAAGTTAATGGTTACCAGAGGCTGTCGAGCAAAAATACACCATAAAAACACCATAAATCTAATCCATACAATTTGTGCATTGCATTTCAATTCATACAACAGATTTGCAAGGAATTTTATTAAAAATCTCCCCCTCTGCCATAGCTCATCCACTTCTACATCATTACCTCTTTAGCCCTGCCCACCAATTTGTGCATGTCATGTAGTAGTAAATACAAGAGAGATGCAAACACAGGATTACTCCAGCATCAAATCCATAGAGATGAGGTGCAGGTTGGTCTTCTGATTCGGGATCAGAGTCAACATGTATGGCGAACATTGGAAGTTTAAAAAAAAATTCGAACACGATTTTTGGTGCTTGAATGGTACACTGAAAAGAGCAGCGTCAACATACTGCTAAACTTCTTTTTTACCCACAGAGGAATTAACATCAAACAGGTTGGTATGGAAGCTTGTTTCCGCCACTAAAAAAAAAAAAAAAAAAGACTTTATTTCACAATTCTGGCTTTTTTTCTAAGAATTGTGTGATATAAAGTCAGAATTGCATGACAAAAACTCACAATTGCAAGAAAAAAAGTCAGATTTGCGACTATATATTTATAATTGCTAGTTTTTGTCACGCAATTCTGACTTTATATCACACAATTCTGACTGAGGAAAAAAGACTGACTTTTTTTTTTCTCAGAATTGCGAGATATAAACTCACAATTGCGAGTTATAAAGTCAAAATTGCATGATATAAACCCGCAATTGCATCTTATAAAGTCAGAATTCCGAGATATAAACTCACAATTCTGAGAAAAGTATTTTTTTCCTCACAATTGGACATTAGAACACGCAATTGCGAGTTTATCTCAAAATTCTGAGAAAAAAAGCCAGAATTGCGAGAAAAAAATATATAAACTTGCAATTCTGACTTTTTTTCTCACAAAACTGACTTTATAACTGGCAATTCTGACTTTATAACCTGCAATCCTGACTTTAAAACTCGCAATTGTGAGTTTATATCTCACAATACTGAGAAAAAAATTCAGAATTGTGAGATATAAACTTGCAATTGCGAAATAAAAAGTCTCAATTACCTTTTTTATTTTTTTTATTTCATGGCAGAAACAAGCTTCCATAGGTTGGGAATGACATGAAGGTGAAGACATGATGACAGAATTTTATTTCATTTTTGGAGTGATATATCCCTTTGAGCACCACATACCTTAAAGCAAATAAAACTTAATATCCTTCTATAAGAAATTCGGCTTGGTCTATAAATAATAGAAATCAAACAAAAATGACTTTATCAACATAACCTTTATCCCATGGCAGATTTCTCCAAGGATCTTGTTTTTCCTCTGTTGCTGGACACAGTAAATGGCATGCCTCTTTTTAAATGCCAGATTTCGGCTCACGCTGAGGAAGACCGGGCATCTGAGCGAGACCTTCGCCTTTCGTCTGTTCCAGCAGGGACGCGCACTGCAGTTAAGCTGTCACACCGCATGAACGCCAAGGTAAAGCTGCTCAGAATAGACGCAGCAGGAAACAGCAGCCCGACACGCAGCCGCGGCAGCACCTGTATTGACTCGTCCTCCTCCGTACCGCAAATAACACCAGACAGCCCTTTTAAAATACAGCTTTTCACAGCTCACACACAAGCCCTCAGTATTTAACTAACAATAGGAGGAAGGTGTCAGCTCCTGAGGGCTGGGGAGGTTGAACCCAATTGTACCGACAAGAGACTCAGGTTATTTCAGGCAGGCCCTTCAGCGGTCCGCTTACATGCTAATACTGCAGTTTAAGAGTGGAAACTCTCATTGTGGAAATTCACCAATAAAATGAAAGTCAGGCCACTCAATGGTAAAAAATGTAATACAATTTACTTGAAATCCAGGGTAGTCTCTCTTACAACCGAAATATATCTCAGAGAGTTATAAAATGAACTCTAAACAAAACAAAGTATTTATTTAGTAAAATCATACATATTCATTTTTCATTGAACAAAGACTTTCAAAGTTGATTGGATAAGCAAATGAACAGATTATCACATAAGGCCTCCTACTTCCTTTTATCATATGTGTACACTTTGTGGTTCATCTTCATCCACATTGGTCTTCCTCAACATCCCACCTGACGTAATTGGAAACATTTTATCTGACTCCCTAGACTCTTCCCAGGCCTACTGACCTTGACTACAGAAAGAGGCTTTATTCACAAGTTGCTTCTCACAACATTTGCAGATTAAAAAGGGCAATATATCTGAGTCTTCTACCAAATGTGTGACAGAAAGAGGAGGNCCTGTGCTCAGTAGTTATCCGAGGACTTGCATTTGAGTGCCTCAGATACTGTAACTTAAGATATATATTGTAATAACACTATTGTACTGTAAAATACAAATTTGAGTTATAAAAATAATATTATTTTACTGTAAAATTACAATAGCAATATTTTCATTTTAAAGGGATGGTTCACCCAAAAATGAAATTTTTGAATGAATCATTTACTCACCCTCATGTTGTTCCAAACCCAAAATGAAGAATTTATAAACAAATAAAGATATTATAAATGAAATCGGAGAGATTTCTGTCTCTCTATTGACAGTCTTACGCAACTACCACTTTGACACTTCAAAACATTCATAAAGAGATCGTAAAACTAATCCATATGAATCGAGTGGTTTTGTCCAACTTTTCTGAAGAGACTCGATCGCTTCATATGATGAACAGATTAAATTTAGGCTTTTATTCACATATAAACATTGATAAGCGAACATAAACAGAGGCTCAACCGAACCTGCTTGACGCACGAGAACAAACCTCATTGATTCTTTCGGAAGCTCAAACGTGATGCGTAACACACAAGAATGAACCTCATTGGTTCTCGCACATTAAGCGAACATGCTTGAGCTTCTGTGTACCACAACTGATGTGTGAGTTGATGAATGTTTGTGAATAAAAGCCTAAATTCAATCTCTTTATGAACTTTTTGAAGCGACAAAATGGAAGTTGCGTAGACTGTCAATGGAGGGATAGAAATCTGTCAGATTACATTAAGATATCTTAGTTTATGTTCCAAAGACGAACGAAAGTCTTATGGGTTTGGAACGACATGAGGGTGAGTAAATGATGACTGAATTGTTATATCTGGGTGAACTAACCCTATAATTTCTTAATTTTCAAATGGTTACCCACCAAGCTTTTATTTTGACAGGTTGCCGGCAAATAAAAATATGTGTTGACGGTTTGAAATGAGTGAAGTTGCTGCCCTGTGTATATCACTGAACAGCTCGATTCACAGTAAATGAACCGAGTTGTTCTGAAACACTTAAACACTGTATTTTTAACTACATGTATATAAACACCACGCTTCTAAAACCGGAAGAGCATTTATTTATTTAATTAAATCGAAATCTGTGTAATTTGACAATAGCACTAAGCCATATTTGATGTCGATTTTATTTTGATATATCGTGCAGCCCTATTTTAGAACACTATTTTTCTTAGCATACAATATGATTTAATGCTGCCTTCACATGCTATCAGAATTATCATAAATATGAGTTTTGGCTTTAATAAGATTTTCCCAATAAATAGGCAAGAATAAACCTGGTGTCCTCCATAATTCCTGTTCTTTCCGACAACAAATCACTTGTATGCAACAAGCTCGTGATCACAACTTCAGAAATTGGAAATAGGAAATTTACTATCGAACGTGAAGGCAGCATTAGATGCACTAATTCTAATTCTTACTATTTAGGATGGATAGCATGCAAAATGGGAGGAAGCGATGGGTTTGATTGAATTTGTGCCATATTGTAATCCCATTCCATCTGTCTTTCCACTGCAGTTTCCCTTCACTCTCACGCTATATATCATTAAAGAGTGGCAAAATCCCAAAAGCAAAATATAAAATTAACTAGGATTTTCCCAGAGCTTTCTGTGCTGTATTACGTTCAAGGGACACCTCATTTTAAATACATCTTGAATCCTGCACCATAATCAGAAAGTTGCCAAACGCAGCCTGCGGGTGTTCCTTCTGGGTGTATTAGCCGTGAAGGGATGAGCGATGCGCGATGGCAAAAACTGCTGCTGCTTTTGTTTCTGTAGGTGAACAGAACGCACTAATTCAACAGGAGCAATTAGAGCAAAAAAAATTCACACATGTGCAGTGCAGTGGAACGGCTCAGTTTCTTTAAGAAGTTATGTCTAACGACTCGTAAAAAAAACAGAAGTGCTGGTGCCATATGTTCTGTAAAAAAAAGTAAGGGAGAGAAAGCAAGAAAGAACTAGAGAGAAGGAGAAAACCTCATTAGCTTCTTCCAGCATGTGTGCCAACTACAACGTTATCTGTCAGAAATGCATAACCAGAAGTTCGTCCACCGAGAAAATGATTTAGACAGCTCAAAAACAAGTTATGAAAGTGCTTTAGAAGAAAAAATTATAATTTGAGCTTCATACTTCTGCTTTTCTAACCTTCAGTCACTTGCTTGCCAGGTTTCCACTGTAAGTGCATTACAGCAAATGCTTTTGTTTAATTTGAACAACAACAAAAAAAATATATAAATATATATACATTCTGTGTTAATCGACAACAGATGCTTTTCATAGACATTAAGTATAATTCACAAGATTAATTAATATATTTAAACACATCCATCACTCTTTGTTTGTCTGGCTTCTCATATTAAAAGGTTTTGCTCATTTATCAAATGGGCGACACGTTGCAGTGGACAGCAGAGTTAATAAATGTTTAGAGCGAATCGTTTGTAATCCTGGAGGAGGGGTGCGATTTAAGTTTCATTCTTGGCACTAAAAGCTTAGAAAAAATAATATTCTAAAGTAGTCCTCCCGTTTATAAAGAAATGTGACTCTAATCCAAATGTACGAATTCATCTTCAGGGTGGTCAAAAGCAAAAGAAAAAAAATGAAACAAAAATAAAGATACATTTTATATTTAAAAAAAAAAATGTTTTCTTAAAAAACACCCTGTAAATCCCCACCAATGCCTCAGGTAACATCATTCTGTCGGGCCACCTATAAATCCAGAGGTAACTCTGAAACGCAAACCTCCCCCAAATATTTTTGAAAGAAATATTTTGGTTTTTCCACAATGAAAGCATGAGGTGAGAGCATGTGGTTTGGATTACAGTAAATCTAAACCGTTTCACGGTGTCTCAGGAATACCAGGAGTAAAGGAGATCATTCCAGCTCTAAGCCTCAAATGCTCCTCCACAATCTGTTTGCCGTTTTCCTCACTCGTGTCTCTGAGTGCCGTGAGATTTGTAGGTCAGAGTGGCCTGTGCCATGAGACACTTCAAATGCAATGATGACCAACATACACTAAAAGCACAAGGGATGGGCAGAGAGAATTTAAAACATCCTTTACAAGATGACTGTATGCTCTCATAGTATATACTATCTATCTATCTATCTATCTATCTATCTATCTATCTATCTATCTATCTATCTATCTATGTATCTATGTATCTATCTATCTATCTATCTATCTATCTATCTATCTATCTATCTATCTATCTATCTATCTATCTATCTATCCATCCATCCATCCATCCATGTCTAAATTTGGGAAGTCTGATCGAGTCCTATCTTCATTTTAGACTAAAAATACCACTTTTTGTTGTGTGGAACAAAAAGGAGTCAATAACAAAATGTGAATTTGCTAATTTCTATATTGTATATGAAATTGTATATGGTGATCACTGGCAGGGTTATTTATAATAAAAAAAGCACACAAAATGAAAACTTTACCACAAAAAAAAAGTACAGAAGTTTCGCATTTATTCTAAGGATTTATCTACAGGTCCTTCTCAAAAAATTAGCATATTGTGATAAAGTTCATTATTTTCCATAATGTAATGATAAAAATTAAACTTTCATATATTTTAGATTCATTGCACACCAACTGAAATATTTCAGGTCTTTTATTGTTTTAATACTGATGATTTTGGCATACAGCTCATGAAAACCCAAAATTCCTATCTCAAAAAATTAGCATATCATGAAAAGGTTCTCTAAACGAGCTATTAACCTAATCATCTGAATCAACTAATTAACTCTAAACACCTGCAAAAGATTAAATATATGAAAGTTTAATTTTTATCATTACATTATGGAAAATAATGAACTTTATCACAATATGCTATTTTTTTTAGAAGGACCTGTATATATATATACACTATGTTCAAAAGTTTTTTTATATTTTTAAAAGAACATGCATTTATTTGATCAAAACTGCCATGAAAACTGTAATACTGTAAAATATTATTAAAATTTAAATAACTCTTCTATATATAAATATATTTTAAAATGTAATTTACACCTGTGATGGCAAAAGCTGAATTTTCAGCATCATTACTCTAGTCTTCAGTGCCACATGATCCTTCAGAAATCATTCTAATATGCTGATTTGGTGCTCAAGGCATATTTCTTTATCATTATCAATGCTGAAAACAGTTGTGCTGCTTAATATTTTTGTGGAAACTGTGATGCATTTTTTCAGGATTCTTTTAGAGAAAAGATCAGCATCTTTGATAAAGAAATCTTTTGGAACATTATAAATGTCTTTACTGTCACCTTTGAGATATATGTATTTCTGTCATGACAACTCTCAGAGCGTTTGGCATGGTAATGAATATGACAATGTTGATATGTTTGGTCTTGGTGGAATAAATCTGCTGTTATTGCTGCTGCTGCAGAGCAAGTGCGGCACTTATACTGCCAATACATACACGACACGCTGCTGTGAGCAAGTAAGACATGCTGCTGCTGTACAATATAGCGTACATGAATTACCCGTAGCAGATCTATTACAGGTGGAGCTGGGGAAGGTGGAGGGTTTCTGAAAGCGCGCTGCAACTCCTTCAGCAAAGGCTGACCAAGTATTTGAAGGTTGAGCAGCGAGCTCATTGGCTACTGATATAGCAGGAACCAATGAGGTGAGCCCTACAGAGATTGATGTGATTGCAAGCAGAGTTAAGGACCTAACAGCCTGTGCCATCTAGAGTTTCATGACAGAACTTTTTTTTTTTTTTTGCAGCGTTCAACTCAGGTTATTTTTATCTTCTATTCACTTGTTGTTAAGGTGTAAGGTGTCATACGGTCAATAAGACAATGTACAATATCACACTTTCATGATACCCATCAAAACAGACCATCCCACACTCACACATACAGCAACACCGCTGGACTGTTTTTTGGATGTGTTGTGCACATGTACAACTGTGTGATTGATATCAGCGTGTGTGTGCATGTGTGTAAGTCTGTGCATGTTAAACTGTGAGTGTGTGTACAGAGGAGGTAAGTGGCTGGTGCTGTGTGTCTGGTGGGAGAAAGGATGTCACTGTGATTTCTCTGAACGGAATGACACGGCTCTCAGTGAGGGCCGGCCCTGCTGTGATGTGCTCTACTAATTAAAGACAGCACTCGGTCCCCATGGGGATGTTCACACACACACACACACACACACACACACACACACACACACATACACACACAACTGACATGGTCCATGTGAAGCCGGGGGCTCATCAGGAGCTGAATTAGAGCTAGGTGCTGAAAAAAAAACACACTACAGTTCCTGACTCAAGTTACTAAATTACCACAGCCATCTGAAAACACACACACATGGGCTAGTTACTCCCTGCTTTTTGTTGGTGTGCGCTTTAATATGGCTCATAATCCTGTGGGAAGTGTATCGAGCTTCTTTGTACAAATGGTTTCATTACTGAAGGCACTATACAGTATTTATGGTATCTAAGAAAGTAATGTAGGGACGTCCATTTAGCAAGCATAACTTAATAAATTATAAACAAACTATTAAATATTAATGTAATTTTGCCATGAAATATCAGGATGAAAACATTTACTATGACATAGAGAAAAATCTTTCTGTTATGGCACACACACAAATGATCCTATTATCTCACTGCATTTGTGCAAGTAAATGCAGACGCTCGCAGTGAATGGGCCACTGGCATAGAAAGGTTGTGGTCTCAGCAGGGTTAGGGTTAGAGACACTGAGGTCAAGTAAGGAGATACTCCATATTTCAGAACGCTACATGCAGCTTTTGTTATTAAAGTCTGTTTGACAGCAACATTCACAGGGCAGAGAGAGCGAGAGCAAGAGAGACACTGAAAGAGGGGGAAGGCAGCACACAGCAGGATGTCACTTCCTGACCTCTGGTTCTGGATGCCCATGTCATCTTTATACTTGACAGATACTTTGCTGCCCCTGGAGATCTATCTAAAAATAGACTGATCTTAGATGTGCTTCTTAACACACTCTTTATTTGAGTATGCTGCAACAAATGGTCGTTTTAAGCAATGGAAAAAGCTTTGTTTTATATTAGGGATAGGGAAGCACCCATATTAAAATTCTTGCTGATACTGATAAGCTAATAATTATTTTATGTTATAGTCAATAATAAAAACAACAGGCGGATGTTAAAACTCTACACTATTTTGTTGAAATAAATAAAAACACTAATACTAATCGTTTTAAATACTACAAATTATTTTAAACATCACAACATTATAATGTACAATATGAAAAATGGATATTCAAATGATATTTAATTTGCAAAAAATGACATTTAACAGTGTTATTAAATTATTAGTGTTTTTAAAGAATAAATTTAAGTGAACGTAAAATTATGGCAAAAATCATATAAATATAAAAATAGTGGAAATATTTTTATTTTTATATCAGATGTTAATTTTTTTTTTTTTTTTTAAGAAAATTGACATGGTATATCATGCATGCCTAATTGTTATATATATAGTCTTAAAATTGGATAAAATATAACAAAACCATTTTTGTTGTGCAAATCTTAAAACTGAATAACAATAACAACAATATATAAAAAGTTTTTAAAAATAATATAATATAATATAGGAAATGAGGATGCACAATATCAGGTGATATAATTTTTTTTAAATATCTAATGCAGATAATTGACATGGTATATCATGCATGCCTAATTTTTATATATCTAACAAATGTTCCGCAAATTATGTGCTATGTTTACACATAATTTGTATATTTGAGGTCTAAATAACTACATTCTCGCCTAAAAAACTCTTAAAACTAGATGCCGTGACACAACAACAGTAGTATCTGTAAAAATATGGTGAACTTGCTTGTACGCCATGAAACTTGCTGTGAGAAATGCTGAAAGTGGAGTGATTCGAACAGTGAAATGGTTCCCGTGGTGATACTGGTAGAATATTGCATGGCTGGAAAGACCTATCAGCCAATCAGATTCGAGAACCAGAACAATATGTTGTATATAATATAATATTTAATATAATAAACACTATCGGGTCTTATAATTTAAAAAAAAAAACTCTAATGCAGATAATTGATATGGTATACGGTGCATTCCTAAATCTTTATATATATCTAACATTTTGTTGTGCAAATCTTAAAACTGAACGTAAAATAACAGCATTTAATGAGAAAACTCTTAATGAATCTATCCAGCCCCTCAAATGTAACCTGAATAGTAGCAGATTTTGGTTTGGCAGCACCTTTGCTACCGCATCATGAGCACATTTCTCAGGGAAAAAAACACAAGTTGCTCTAGGAGAGAGAATAATCAAACAAACACAACAGTTTGTGCTGTTCAGAAAACATCTATTTAGAACTGCAGGAGTGATAATTGCCTCTATAGGGAATAAGATGTTCTTTACTATTAGACAATGATCAATTATTTCCAGAAGAAAAGCCAAAACCAAGTAAATTTCAAAGCCATTAGATAGACAGATAGATGGACAGACAGCTTTACAACTGTGTTGTGTTGGCGTGTCTGCGGGGTGTGAATGATGGTGTTGTGATATGTTGTGTTGTTTGCATGGCTTGTCTAGCAGTTGTTTTAATGCAACTAATGAAAGCGCTCATCATGATAATTGCTGTGGCGTTTGCTGTTGTATGCGTGCGAGTCGGAGGACTCAAGCGCCTCGCGTCTCTCTGTGCCGCTTATTGTCTACTCTAGTCACAACACTTCAGTAAACGGCAGTAAAAGAAAGCACACATGCTGCGGTAATTTACAGAGCATGCAGTGCTACAGAACTTAAGTCAACATTAAATTATTATTACTTGTTTGTAGTCTTATTGTGAATGGTTCATCAGCCAAAGTTATTCTAAATAAAAAAGCACTTGTTTCTGCAGTTTTCATCTAAACACGATAACTAAACTTCCTTTCCGTCTGATGTCATCAAGCCCCCTTATTTTTTTCAGTCACTCTCCTCCAACCACCTGTCATACAGAGACCTTTTTTCATGATACAAACAATTCCTGATGGATAAAAATCCACATTTTTGCTCACTGAATATCCAGATACACTCTGAAATATATCACATTACAAGTAAAACGGCTTACACACAAATTCAAACTCATGGTGTTGATTTTCCAGCAGCCAACTGGAAATAAGATACACACAGAACATCATGACAGCAGCAAATTTAATTTACACAGAACCAAAGCCTAAAACTAAACTTAGTTGCTGACTTGCAACTAAGAACTGTCATTTTCTTAAGGACATGAAAATCTAGTTATATCTAGGATGATGTCTGGTAAAATAGGTCATAAGGTAAAATGTGCCAGATAGACAATAATACTTGACATGCATGAAATGGTTTGATTGGTCTGAGTTTGCAGGACAACTAATTTTACACAGTATTGAAGGGAAAATATAAAATCATAATAGCAGCTTTTCACATTACACAGCATTCATTTCTTTGTTCACAATGATGGTTTTGAAATACTGGCCCATTTTACTGTAACTGCACATAGTGATGTTGATACTGAGGGAGACTTCTGACATTTAAATAGCTCTTGGGTTTAAACAGTTGTTTTTTGTTACATATTTTAACATAAAATGATAGAAGGGACCTGACTTAACACAAAATGCGCAGTCTGGAAAATGTGCAGAGACATTTGAATACTGCTTCAGACCAAAATGTGGCCCTTTTTACCTGATTTCACCCTATGTGTCAGACTTAAACACTAAATATGCATTATCAATTACAGAAACAAGGAGAAATTTGCTTTCAAATTCAAAATTAAAATAGTTATCTTTTAGAACGGTATCGTTTAAAATATTGCAACGCAGAGAGTTTGTAAAAAAGGCTGTGAAACATGCATTTAACATCACTTGTGGACAACACCTGAAAGCATAAATTAATTCATGGACAGGAAGGCATTAATAAATGAATGCATAATATATCCGGATGCTGAATAATACAGCACATGGAAGGTTGAAGTATACCTGGTTATGGCAAGCCACTTTAATATTTAATCACTTTTTAATCTAGTAATAAGATTGAACTATAAAATAGCTATTCTATCTAGTCCATTACATATAACAAGTAAACAATAAAATGTGCCTAGTAAAACTTATACCAGCAACAACTGGAATAGAATCGGAAGTGAATAGTTGACATCTGAATCACAGACCCACACTGACTTCAGCGGCGAAAATGTGAAATTTTTTACTAAACAAAATAAAAATGGAATAGTAACAAGTACTGTAGCAAATAAATAAATAGCCTATGATACTAATCACTACAGGAATATATACTAATGTCTAGAAAACAGTTACTAGTGAAACTAAAAAGATAATAGTCACTATTTGAATAGCCTACTCAGTTCTACTAGTAACAAAAATAGATACTAAAGAAAATGCTAAAACAGCTTGCCATAGTCTGATCGCTTATTTTTGTCAATTGTCGTGTAAAAGTAACATTTGCAGAAACTACTGACATCACCAACCAAGTAAACTACTACAAAGTCTACTAAATATCTACATCTGATCAAATTTGCCACGCGCTGCAGAAACATCACTCCACAAGCACGAGGAGGAAACTTACCTAAGAGAAGGGCACGAGCGCTGGCAGACATCACGTCTCCGGACTGAAAATCCTACAGAAACGTCTCCTTTGCTCCTCAAAACGAGCACATTGAGTCATTGAAATGGTCTCTCAGTTTTGTTCTGACCATGAACGGAGCGATATCGCCGGCTGAGACCATCAAAAGCATCTCTGAGATCTCCAAACGTCCTGAAGCTCCTTCACAAACGGCCGTTTCCTCCGAAGAGAAGTTCTCATTGACTTCAACAAGGATGCGTATCTACGATCTCCTTTCTCTCCTCCGCCTCTTGCTCTCTGTAGGAAGGAATACAGGCTGGTAAAGGTGTGTGAGGGGATGTGGAGACCTCTGCAGTTAAAGGAGAACACTTTCCTTTGCAGATTTTCTTACGGGACACATGCAGATAGATGGCCACTAGATAGGAGTCTCTCTACTGCTGCAATGAAATAATTAGCCTACTTTATAATAACCCAGATTTAAATAAAATCTTTAACAAACACTGCGCTTAACAGATCAGTAGCCCATGCATATTTAAATGAATAAATAAACTAAATTTAATGGCATCTTGAATCAACAAATGATACGCATATAGGCTATAGTATACTATACTATGCTACAATAAGTTAAGCTATTGTTAATAATTAAAAATTGTCTAAAGTGCTACAAATAAAGAGACCAATAGATGTTCAAGAGAAAGATGTTTCAGGAAAGTCATTGAGTGACAATTAGAGATATAGGCTACTTCCCCTGTCGTTACTCATCCTAATGTCATGCCGTTCCGTATTTTGTTATTTTTTCGTGGAAAACAAAAAAGAATGAAGAACCTTCACATAGCTTTTTTATCATACAACGACAGCAGTCATGTCTGTCTAAACAGTAGGCAACATAAACACCATAAATGTAGTGTATATTACTTTATATTCTACAAATCATATGATAGTTTTGTGAACGAAATAAAAATCAAGACGTTATTTACTGATAATCTTGTGTGACAGCCGTGTTAAAGTCATGTTGTAATTACCGTAATTATGTCATGACAATGCGTGACATTCAACTTGTCTTTGAGCGGTTCAAGTCCTCAAATTGTGCGTTTCTATGGCCACGCTATCATGACTCTGCAGCAGTCAGGTGGTACAGCTGTCACGTGGTACAAGTCAGAGCTCTCAGAAAATACTCAGTTTACAAGTTGTAATTAAAGCTGCAAGCAGCATTTATCGGGGTTCAAGCGTATTAAGACCTTTATGTCATCTATGATGTTAGGGTCTAGGAAGACACGAAAGCATTTAAGATTTGTAGGCTTTTGGGTACATTTGGAGATGGACATTTTCCTAATGATCCTGTTATGGCTATCCAAATGGTAAAGTTTAACAGTTTTTGATAATTACTGACCTAAGAGAATTGTACTGCAGTGGTTTTGAGGTTTAGTGAAATACCTAGAACCTTAAAGGATTAGTCCACTTTTAAATAAACTTTTCTTGATAATTTACTCACCCCCCATGTCATCCAAGATGTTCATGTCTTTCTTTCTTCAGTCGAAAAGAAATTAAAGTTTTTGATGAAAACATTCCAGGATTTTTCTCCTTATAGTGGACTTCAATGGGCACCAAACAGTTGAAGGTCAAAATTAGTTTCACTGCAGCTTCAAATTGTTCTACACGATCCCAGACTAGAAATAAGGGTCTTGTCTAGAGAAACAATCACTAATTTTCTTAAAATGTTTTTAAAATTTTATACATTTTAACCAGAAATGCTCATCTTGAACTAGCTCTCTTCTTCTTCTCTATTAGAATTCCAGCAGTGTAGACACTGCTAAGTGTATTACTGCCCTCCACAGGTCAAAGTTTGAACTAATTGTTATATACTATTGAACTAGCATATTGCATATAAAAATTAGTTCAAACTTTGACCTGTGGAGGGCAGTAATACACTTAGCAGTGTCTACACTGCTGGAATTCTAATAGGGAAGAAGAAGAGAGCTAGTTCAAGATGAGCATTTATGGTTAAAATGTATAACAATTTTTTTTTTTTTTAGAAAATGAGTGATTGTTTCTCTAGATAAGACTCTTATTCCTCGTCTGGGATCGTGTAGAACAATTTGAAGCTGCAGTGAAACTAATTTTGACCTTCAACTGTTTGGTGCCCATTCAAGTCTACTATATGGAAAAAAATCCTGGAATGTTTTCATCAAAAACTTAAATTTCTTTTCGACTGAAGAAAGAAAGACATGGACATCTTGGATGACATGGGGGTGAGTAAATTATCAGGAAAAGTTTATTTAAAAGTGAACTAATCCTTTAAAGCTGCTGTAAGATTTGCCTCTTAGTCGCCATCTTTGTTTGAAACCTGCAATTGCAGTTATATGCGGAATTATTATCTTTACGTGCATTGTGCATCGGCACCGCTCTTCAGCACGGATGAATCTAATGTTTGCTGTCAGTCACCATACCGGTGTGGATAGTACTTCAGAATCACAGATTGTAGCCTTGAAGTATGACCAAAGTAGGAATTTTCACCGGAAAATGTCATCTGAACAAGTAAGTAACATGTCTGCCACTTTTGTTCTGACCAAATGAGGGAAAAAGCATTAGGCCTAGAATAAATCACTCTGCCAATGGTGATTAAATCTAACGATCGCTTAGCTCGGATCATGTCAAGCCGTGCAAATTATTATTATTGTTATACTTTGTTCTCAAATTGTTCATGTTAACAACATAAGCATTGCGTGACTGTGTATTTAGTGTGTATTAGCGTTACCTGTAGATTTCAATTTCTGTAGCCACTCCGCAATCCAAAGTCTTTTGCTTTTTGACCACGGCTGAATCTCCAGTTGTCACTGATGATTGTCATTTGGACCTTTCTGGATTACAATTAATTATTCCAGCTGCTATGAGGAAAGGCTATAAATGATCCGCTACCAGTAGCATCCTATACTGTATGCATAGCTTAGCTGGGACTCCTTTCTTTCTGTTTACAGACGTGACATAATGACGCAAAGACGAACTGCTGCATGCTCGAATTTCCCACGGAAATCCACCAGTATCGATTTATTATAAAACATTATTACAAGCTTACTGTTGTGAATCGAGCTAAGGTAAGGAGATAGTTTTGAACACTGGCTGGTTATGTACTTTCTCAAAAATTGATTTAGGATCTTTTTAACCAAAAAAAGTTACGGACTCCAGCTTTAAGGCAAAGTTATAGAGAATGAGGAGATTCAACATATGTTGTGAATATTGTTTATGTGAGATACGTAGCGCCACCCGGTGGCTGATTTGCCTGGTGGCAAATCGCACCCTGCCTCACACAGACCGCTAGTGTCAGGAGTCAAACAGGTCCATCAAGTTTCGTTTTGATCGGCCTCCGTTAACCTGGTCTAACAGGTTCTCAAATTTCATAGACCAATGGCAGCCATGTTTTTTGATAGACGCGAAGGTCCTCATAGACATTCATGGCACCTTCGACCAAGACACTGCATGCCAATTTTCAAGTCAGTCGGACTAACGATAGCGTAATTATAGCCATTTTCATGTTTTTTTCCTGTTATAGCGCCACCAAGTGGACATTCGCTTTACCATCATGGCAACTTGGACAAGGACAGTGCATGACAATTTTCAAGTCAGACTATCCCTGCGTCCCAATGTCCATACTATCCATCCTAAATAGTATGTGAGATCAAAATAAGTGTGTCCCAAAGCATAGTATGTTGAAAAGAGTATGCCAAAAGTCCCCGGATGGTCTACTATTTCCGGTAGATTTTCGAAGTGTGGATCCGTGCACACTATAAAGGCTAATATTGCCCACAACCCATTGCGTGTTGGACGAGGATTCAGTTCAGAACTACAAACACGAGTAAAAAGTGTTAAAAAACTACAAAACATGGCGGATATGCGCGATCGACGCTGAGAGGTTTGAGTGACTAATAATCAGTTCAACCTGATAGAAAATATATATTTAATATTATCCGTGTTATTTTTCATCTGCAAATACCAATGTTTTATAAATATCCGAATGGCCATTAACTTTTAAATGCATCATTATGCATTAATATGAGGAGAGTTCTCCACATGAAAGACCCACGACTGCAGATCAACGTGCTGCACTTCTCTCTGATACAGTAGGAATTTAACTAAATGAAATGTGGAGGATGTAAGATGATTGACAGGCCAGTTTACGGTGACAGGATGCGACAGAGAGCAAAGAAGCGACTGTATGACATGATAGTATGTCCCAAAGCTTGTCTACACTTTTGCTACACACTCAAAAGTATATACTTTCTGTTCACAGAAAGAGTACATACTTTTAGGGCGTAGTATAAGTAGGCGAATTGGGACGCAGCATAACTGTTGTGTAGATGTAGTGGTTTTCATGTTTTTTTCCTATTACAGTGCCACCAAGTGGCCAAATGCTAATTTTTTTTACTGTGACCTCGGATTAAGCTTGTACACGCGTGTACCATCTTTGGTGAAAATTTCTCATTGCAATCAAATGATATAACCATTTTAGTAAAAGGCCAATGCTACTTCAAACGTTTTGGCATTCTGTTGCAAACCTGAATCACCAGTCAAAATTATTTTGATAACTTTTTGCCATGAGTGTTTCTAGATGATGCATGTCAAGTTTTGAACAAATTGCACAAATGGCCTATGAGGATAATATTTATATATCTAATATTTTTCAGTGTTGTTCAGAATGAGGAGATTCAACATATGATATGAATATTGTGTGTATGTATGATACGTTGTGTGATAGATAAGGTCTAAAACACGATTGCGCCACCCAGAGGCCGTTTTCTTTCAAACTTCGCACAGACCTCTAAGGCCATGAGTCAAACAGGCCCACCGAGTTTTGTCCCCATCGGCCTCCGTTAACCTGGTCTAAGAGGTGCTCAAAATTTATAGGCCGATGGCAGCCGTTTTTCTAGATACACGAATGTCATCATAAATCACCAGGGCAACTCGGACAAAGACAGTGCATGCCAATTTTCAAGTCAATTGGACTAACAGTTGTGTAGTTATAGCTGTTTTTGTTTTTTTTGTATGACCACAGAATGAACTCGTACATGAGTATGACAAGTTTGGTGAAAATATCTAATTTCATTCATGAGTTATAACCATTTAAGTGAAAGTGGCCTTGCCTGAATCATGAATCACCGATCGTCATTCTTTTGATTACTTTTTGCCAGGAAGGTCTCTAGATGATAGAGGAGTTCGAAAAAGTAGATTTTTCATAAAATTCAAAATGGTGGAGATATACGTTTTGTTCGTCTTGAGCCAAGGATTCCAATGATATAAGAGTCTACAACAAACGGTCTAGGAGTTAAGGCTGATTTATACTTCTGCGTCGGACCTGCGCCGGAGCCTCTGCGCCGTAGGCTATGCGTCTGTTTTCATTTATACTTCTGCATCATTGTCCGCGTCGACGTGCATGCACCACTAGGAGGCAGTGTACGTGGTCATGTTGAAGATCAAGGCAAAAGCCGAAGAAGAAGCAGCTCGTCATGTACGTTGTCAGAGAAGCTTACAAATAGAAACGGCAGAGAAGCGGCAAATAGGTAATGACTTTTGTTGCAGTTTGACTGTATGTGTCCCCTGAAACAAGTGTTTTTTCATTCATATGGAAGTTGAAAGTGCTCGCTCTTCTCCGATTGCTCCGCGCCAGTTTTTTGACCTGAGGGAGGGGTTCTAGCAGACCAATCAGAGTGCTTGCGGTCTGCGTAGAATTGACGCGTTGTTACATTTTTGAAGAGGTGCACGTCAGGCTACGTCGTAGGCTACGCGTGCTACACACAACCTACGCCGTAGCTATGGCGTACACTCGACGCAGAAGTATAAATCAGCCTTTATGAGCAGTTTCGCGTTGATGGTCGCTGTAGCGCCCCCTATTGGCCAATTGGGGTCACCTTGTCAGGTTCTCCCCAAATTGAGACCTACCATCTTAAACGATAGCAGAGTTCACACCACAGCTATAAAGATCATGGCACAGAAAAACAATATCGTTGGAATCACTTTCAGAACGATTTTATCCAGCTGATGAACAATAAAAACAGAAAAATCAGAATCCATCCCACTGTAATGAGCTCGAGCATTTAAAGTGACAGACTTAGAATAAACAGAACAATATCATCTGCTGGTGTGGACGCTAATATAATCATCTTTATAGTTATCTTTATAGTGGTTCTTGGTGTGAACGGGCCTTTAATCTTGTAATTATGGTAATTATGACATGGCCTGAACATACCAATTATAGGCAAATTCCATTTGCACTTTTGCATGTCATGTGATCAATAATGGTTTGCATAGATTAAATATAGCCTACAACAAGATGTGGTCACAATTAATTGTCTTTGTTAAGAAAAATATTTGAATGAAATCTACAATGTTCCATGAAAAAATAACAGCTTACAAGAATGGAATAACATGAAGGATGGAATGACAGAATTGTAATTTTTAGGTGAACTGTTCATTAAGGACATTTACTGTATCTGTCAGTAAGAAGTTGTGAAAGGAACAGACAATTACTTGTTGTTACATTACTTGAAATAAGATGTCACAATGGAACACTTGTCATTCAACAACATGTTATAAGATTAAAACACCAAAAATATAAAAGTTAAAAGATGTGGCATGTCCTAAAATCAGTTATTTTACATAACCTTATGTTTAATAATCTATATATATATATCACTCATATGTGATCATCTGATGGCTAACCCTGACTCTAAATGTCAATCAAAATGCAAATAACCCCTTTCAAGTACACACGTCCTCAGTTTCTCTGCAAGGCGGTTGGATTTTGTTTTGTGTTTACCGCTGAAGCTTTCTGACTACATCTGCAGTGATGGAACCAACAAATGGTTTTTCATTATAATGCATTATGGGATTATTTTTAGTTGCATGGAAAACTTCAAAGACCAACAGTGGCCTGTTTTTTCTCTAATTATTCATGAAGGTCTCCTGAAAAGGAGCAGTGAAGGAGGACAGGACTTATTGCCATGACCTAATTACAGTTTGCTGCAGATGCCGATTTTACAGAATTTTCATATTTTGGCACAGGCGGGCGCCGTACCTTAAAGCATCTGATGGCTTGAAAAACAAGCTCAAGAGCTTCAAGGCTTGTTTGGTTACCTGCGCTGTAGCCAACCACAAAAAGTACAATGTATTTTATTCCGCTATCAATCGACTATTTTGAGTTCTAAAGATTGAGGACAAAGTTCTTTGCCATGATTATTAATTCATCACAGCCTCAGTTACAAGGCACTCAAGTTTAGCAACTAAATTTAGGTCAGACAGAAAGGAAATGTCTAAAAACAAAATGTCCACGTGTCCCTACAAGAAATCTGAAGCTTCTTTAGAACATACCGAGGTCATTGCATTATTCACGAAGGCCTTAAAACAATCCATTAATCCATTCATTCATTCATTTCCAAGACTCAAAAAATGTCAGAGGCAAAATGGTGATGCTGCGTTGAATGGCCAATGAGACTTCAGCTGCAGATTTAGATGCACATTAGCTTTCTTTGTGAATTGTTACCCAGCAGTCTTCTGACAGACACATTAAAGGGAGGATAGACAACAACTCTCTACCCAAACCTCCTCTGGTTTTAGCTTTTCAGACTGAGAAGTTAAAGCCCCTCATCGCCAGGGAGAGCGCCGTAAATCTGCGAGCTCTACTGCTGCAGAATACCCATAATTCAAAGGCAAGTGTTCATTCATCAAACCGCTCAATTAATAACCTTCCCTGAGAGCATAGCAGGGATTAATCAAGATCCTTCTCTGGTACGACATTGGAAGAATTTGAAAGATATCCTAACTTGAAAGTGGGAATATGATTCTTTTTCCGCAGATTTTCCCATGTACTCAATCTTTCTGGCATGTGGTCTGGCTGGAATCTTTGGTGATGAAAAACCGGAGGTCCACACCACAGTCTCCAGCTCTGATGGTACTGGGTCATCTTTGTATTTTCTCTTGATTCAATCTGAAAGCACAATCAGGACACAGCCATGAAGTGGCTGTGCAGATGATCAGAGTGAATCAAACCTTTTATGGACCACTTCTGAAACGGAATGATTCTTAGAAGTCTGCTTGGGGACAAAGCAACCTTAATATCCCCAGAAACACCAAGTAAATGAAAGGAAAGCCAAAAAATCCCAGGCCCTGCGATTCAATTCCCTTCAATGATGAGGTCTGTTTTCTCAAAGGCCATTTTCAAGGCCTCAGAGAGAAAGAACAAGAAAAATGAGTGCCTTTTTCTAAAATCCTAGTGAGCTTCTTTGCCATCTACTTCCTAAAGAGGCCTAATAAAAAACAGAAATGGATAAATGTCAGTCAGTTTTCCATGTGAAAGACAAGAAACAATATCAGAGAGTGAACAGAACTCATTCCAAACATATCAGCACATTATTGTTTACATACATACACTGTTGTGGTCCGAGCTTTAATTCAAATGATTGCTTTCAGGCATATCTGGATTTTTTTTTTCTTTACCTGACGGTGCGTTAAATCAGAAAAATGTACTGTTTGTGCCAAACCTGAGCTCATCAAACTGAGTGGAAACAGATGCTCAAAATAAGCGTATAAAGAAAATCAATCATTTTATTTAGAAAGAAGGGAAGCCTAAACACAATAGACTGGAAACTAAGCATAAAAACGATCCAAACACAAGATATAAACAATAAAAGTTATATCTTACATGACGATATATGACAATAGAGAGTACTCACTGTTATCGCTAATCCTCAAGAAATATGCACTCTAAAAATGCTGGTGGATTCAACCCATGTTTGGGTCAAATATGGACAAACCCAACAGTTGGTTTAAATTTTTAAATTACATTTTTAAACCCAACTGTTGGGTTTGTCCATATTTGAACCAAACATGGGTTGAAACAACCCAGCATTTTTTAGAGTGTGGCATGAGTTGCATTTTTATGAATACTTAAAATCTGCAAGACAGGAAAAAATAAAGGTATGTACATTATTTTTATAATATTTCTCAATAACACCAACACAATATGAAAATAATACTAATACTCATCCTAAAATCCAGAGTTAA
The DNA here is from genome assembly GCA_003731715.1 of Anabarilius grahami. Classification (NCBI taxonomy): domain Eukaryota; kingdom Metazoa; phylum Chordata; class Actinopteri; order Cypriniformes; family Xenocyprididae; genus Anabarilius; species Anabarilius grahami. The sequence goes on from RJVU01007007.1 coordinate 3,254,102, forward strand.
AGTATGTCTACACTGTAATAAAGTTTTATTAGGTAGTTTTTGGTAAAAAAAAAAATCTAAACTAACTGGCTTTATTCAAGTCAAAAATTTTAATACCACTCTGATTGCATTGTACTGTTAGTTACAGGGCAAAAAAAAAAAACATTTGAAAGATGCAAGATAATTTAATAATCATAATATGACTGCATGGTGAACCTATGAACCTAACTTATATTTAAACAACTATGACTTTGTGTTGTTGGCCAGATAAAATGACAATCAATTTATTTCTTTTATATGGGGAAATTTAACGGTCAATACGTTTAAAGTTAAGTTCAAATTTCATTGTATTTTGGTGGCTTGATTGTAAACAACAAAAACAGAAATAAATGGTTTTGAAGAAGAATATTTTGGTCAATTTAATGATGATACCTAATGTATTAACTTATGTTAATGAACTGAAGTGAAGTAAAGTGAAGTGAAGTGACATGTGGCCAAGTATGGTGACCCATACTCGGAATTTGTGCTCTGCATTTAACCCATCCAAGTGCACACACACAGCAGTGAACACACACACACCGTGAACACACACCCGGAGCAGTGGGCAGCCATTGCTGCGGCGCCCGGGGAGCAGTTGGGGGTACGGTGCCTTGCTCAAGGGTCTCACCTCAGTCGTGGTATTGAGGGTGGGGAGAGCGCTGGACATTCACTCCCCTCACCGACAATCCCTGCCGGACCTGAGACTCGAACCCATGACCTTTGGGTTACAAGTCCGACTCTCTATCCATTAGGCCGCGACTGCCCCAAACAATTGAAGAGTGCTACTGAAATAGCTCCTTCAAAGTCAACATAAAAAAAATCATTCACAATAAGACCAGGAACATGTCTTAACATGTCTTTAAAAGTAAATAGGGTCAATTTTGATTTTATATTTACTTCAAGGTTACAGCCGCAAACATTCATCACTCATCCTCCTGTCAGACATTGCATTAACCTATACTTTCAAAGAATGAACTTAGACAAGTGTAGAATGAACAAAATGAGCAAAACTCTGCAGAAACCAAACAATCAAGAGTTCTGTTAGGACATTTCCAAATGGCAGACCATGTTTTGCACTAATTAACCCTGAGAGATTATCTTAGCAATTTTCTTCATCAGTAGGTGTGCGTTATATGTGCGAGCTTCAGCATTTATGGCGGTTTTATGTGAGATGAGTAACGGCCAAACCTCTCTTAACAGCCTCCCCCCCACCCCTTTTCCAGCAGTGCATTATGGGAACTACACTGAGATGGGATCCCACATCATCAGACAAACCTGCCTTAACCGACAGGCACATCAATCTCCCAGAGCACGCATGTCATTGTTTAAATTGGGTTATTTAAATTCATTAAATACTGCAACGGCATGAACTGCCAACATCATTAGACTTGCAGATGATGTTGCTGCAGTGGTCTGGTCCTAATGGCCATGGATGTCACGTCTCTCAAAGCAGTGTGGGAATATTCTGCTCACACTGCTTGGCCGAATGAGTGATGAGTACTTGGGAAGGATATGAGAATAATATTTAAGGAGAATTAGTTTTGCATGAGCCCATTGGTCGGCTGATGCTGACATGTCTTTTCAAACAAACCAGCCCTTAATTGAGTCCAAGCAAACAGTTGGCTACAGTAAATGTGAATCAGAAGTGTGTGTTCTGAACACATTAGACAAAGTTGGAATGTTTAACTTTGGCTAATGTGAAATGAAAAATGTTCACTTCAAATTCTTAGAACAGCAATCAATTTTAGACCCAGCAAATAATTTTTGTCCTGCATAGAGGACATTTTTTTCTCTCTCTGAGACCATACATACTGTAATACACCATAATATATAATCACAAAGTTATAAAACATAATTATACATTTAAAAAGTAAGTGTGGCTTACTTTTACAAGACAGGCACTGATCTAAATGTCCTCTGTAAGGGACATCTGGACTTCTGTAGTGGTTCTCGATCTGGAGGTGCTGATTTGAA
>RJVU01007007.1:3265698-3287984 GCA_003731715.1 Anabarilius grahami
ATTGAAACTGGATGGATGGATATAATGTGAATAATATTTCTATTCATATTAATGTATTAATATATATACAGTATATAGTACATAAATGAAATAATTATTAAATATAAAACAAATTTTCTCTGAAATATCTTGTTTTAACCACATATCTGAAAAAAAAGAAGTTTATGCTTAACAGAAGAAAAAAGCAATATTTCAATGACAAATTCAAAATAAATTATCAGAAACACCTTTGCTTCAAAGAAATATCTTATTTTGAGCATGTTTACATTTTTACTGGAAATAAAAAAGCACCTTTTTTACAACCAGTCAGAATAAATTTGTGCTTTTTTCTTTGCCTGAATATAAAAGATTAATCTAATTAAAATCTAGTTCACATCTAACCATCTACCTGACGGGCATAGCATTAGGTTTGGGACTACGGCGGTAGGATTTAGGATTTTTGGATAAACCCAAACAAGATCTGTTGATATGCAGCAGAATTGATGAGACGTACCAGCTGCAAACCGCTTCAAAGGCTCCAGATGAGATGTTTTATTCCTCTGGTCCCAAAGCCCCCAAAGACACGTGGAACAGCGCAGTGCTTCTGTAATGCTTCAGATGACCTTCAGAGGCCGTTCTAATAAAAGAAAAGAAAAAAAGACATAAAGAGCCTGCCAGGCCTTTGTAAGGTGTCTGGCACAAGATCACAGTGACTTTAATTCTCTAAATGCCCCGCTCCCTTCACCTGATCAGAATGACACCTGTCTTTGTTACCTGCCATGGCTTCAATTATTGGTCTTCCATGGAAAAATTTACTTCCCTATAGTGTGCAGAACATGAGGCTCATCCTCACTCTCTCACACACGCGGACAAAAAAAATCGTATTTTCCAAATGGCACTATTTTCGGAGAATACATCCAGTTAGACACTACTAAATACTGAATTAAGTGAGGTATCATTTTCTGTCCTCATTACATTGCAAGTGAATCTGAATTCTGTTGTCTGAATGTGCTTTGTCAGACTCCTGCAAGTTTCCAAACAGAACATCCCTGACTAACCACATGACCTGCTCTTTTTAACTTCTCTTGTTCTCCGCACATCTAATTACGTTCTCACTTAGCATGTAGCATGGCCTATTTTTCCTTTCATTACAGGACAATTCCCTCAGGCTCCCTCAGTTTTAATTTTCGCGGTGCTTCTGTTTTTCTCCCAACTTTTTCTTCTATTTTTCGCTCTGAACCTATTTTACCTGTTATTTATGATGCTTCACCTTAAATCAACCGCAATGATGAAACTTCAGGTCATATTTCAAAGGAAGGTTTTGAGTATTGTGAACAGCTTTTGTGCCAAATGATTACAGATGTATGCATCAAAGCCTTTCCTGTACAAGAAATTTGGGAATTAATGTTTACCGTCTTAGTTTGGGATTTTTTATATATATTTACAGTAGCCTAAAAAAGTATTTAGACACTCAAGATGAATATGTCTGAATGTCATTATACAATACACTAAACTGATTGGTTTAAAATGATAAAACAATAGCTAATATAGTTAAATTTTATTTTCATTCTGAGAAAAACTCTAGAATTATCTACTTCAGTGAAATTCATACATAAAGTCGGATGAAATGGAAGATGCGATTCTTGGCTTCTCGAACAAGAAAAACTGTAGGATGGGACTTCAGTTTTTTCATCGAGAATTGATTGGATGGTTGTGGTTTGCTATTGGTGGATCTCAGGTGAGTGACATTTTGCCCCGCCCACATGCCAGTAAACACGTCATCAGAGAAGAAATGTCGCTACAAGAGACAGGGGAAGTTATTTTGATTAATGATTACGAGGGCACACAAATAAAAAATAATGGATGTACATGAATAAATCATTTATAATAAATAGAATAAAATAATAAATAAAAAACAGAATTGTCAGTTTTGATTTCATGGTGACTTTAAGGGTAAGTTTACACAATAATGATGTACTAAAAATGGAAAAGTTTTTCCTTTGCATTGTTTTTTTTTTTTCGTGTAGACGACAACACTGTCAAAACGATCCCCGTTCACACGGATCCACGAAAATGATTAAAAACGCTGTATTATGCTGCCAGGCCAGTAGTTGGCGATGTCACTTTGTAAAGAAACACTACACGCCTATAGACTGGACACGTAAAACACATGAGCATGATATCACCATTTTCTCAAATTCGCATTTTTGTAGTTTACACGAAGACTATAACGGAATCGTTTTCAAAAACTTGCACTTTGAAATCTGTTTTCGAATATTTGCATTTTCAGGCCCCCAAAAAGCCGTTGTCATTTAAATGAACATACAGTTTTTGGCTGAAAATGGTGTCATGTAAATCGCCCCTTAGTATTGGGGATGCTGTATAAACAAGGAGTATTTTCTGTCACAAAAGTATCTGTTCATACTTACAGTATGTGTCTATATTGTCAAGTACAGAGCATTTCTGTCAGTGTGTGCTGCAGGTCTGCGGGGGAAGGGATCTGAGTGGCGTCTGTCACTTTGGCCAATGCAGCTCCCCTGGATAAACTCTCCTCATAAAGGCCTGGACTGGCAGGCAGGACTGGAGAACAATGCTGACATCAGCGCTGACTGACAGCATAATAGAGCTAAATGCTTTAATGCTAGATGCTTCCACTGGATTGGGTTTACAACGACAAATGATTGATGCAGAAATTCACGGTGCTTAAGACTCATTTTCCAGCTAAATGTCATCCCATATATACTGCCAAACAACAGCTCAAATTATGATTACTTACATCTGGCTACGTTCAGAACGGAACTCTAGCTTTCTACTTATGGAATACTGCGCAGTATGCACAATATACCGCCTACTCTTTTTAAAAATACCATAGGAAACAGTGAACATGAATGCAACGATAAGCGCTTTATGCTAACAAGTTGCTATATAAAGACTATACAAATTATCAGATTTATCAAAAACATAAACTTACATCCTTGTGGTACTTGTCATTATTTATCAATTTACATATATCCACAGATCTTATTATACTTATAAAATTGATAGTGAGCACAGTATGAGTAATGTACAAAGTAGTGTTTGCATGCAATTTAGCCTGTGAGTGTGAGTAGCTTAAAATGATGTGTTTGTGTTATTTATTCTACTAAATCCAGATTTAGAGCATTTCATCCTGATCAAACCCTGAAATGTGGATTTTTCCATATACGCAGGTAATACCATATGAGAAATGTTAATGCTCGTATGGTTCAAAGTTATCCAAACACACTTTATCTCACCTGACACGTGTCATAAATGTCACTGAGATTCATGTTCAGTGTTCACCTTTGATTTAGAGCTCTGATCAAAGCCGATCTGATCCGTGTTTCATCCATGTCAGGGCTTTGGAAGACGAAAAATGTCTCACTGCAAATAATGAAAAATAACAAATAACACAAAAGTACACATATACAGCTGAAAACACGAGATGAATTATTTTTGGATATTTAAACATAAATATCAACACAAGGAGCATTCAGTTATATTAAGGTCTAGCTAAAACCAACTCAGTTCAACTGCTGATAATTGGCACATAATTAAATTAGCGTAAATGCGAGCTATTTTTCAGAGCACAAATTTAATGAACCTTTAATGAGTGTGAGGAGCCTGTCAGAATAAAAGTGATAAATTATGAGACTTCGTCAGTAATTACGTGAGCTCCTGTTGGTTCAGGGTTATGAATTCATGATGGATTGATTCTTAGTCCATCATCACGTTCCAGACTTTATTTTCTGCCCTTGAACGAATGCAAATATCAGAAATATTAGAGTAAGCAATTAAGAAATACATAAATTACAGTTTCACTGGTTTAAAAACTAATTTTGTCCAAAGCGCCAAATGCTCTGCTAGTGTTTGAGCATGGAGAATGTTTTCATGAGAAGCTGATTTACCGAATTCATTAATTCCAAAAGTCTTAATTATCTCTCTTTATTTGAGTCATCAGGCACCCTCAGGAAATCCTCCATTTGGTGGGCCATTCACTACAATCTTCTGTTCTGACACACACCAGAACATGCTGATTTTATGGAACATCTCTGTAACACTGAAATGAATTTGTTGCATGATAAACAAATGTGATTAGGTGAAGGAGTGCTTTAGAAAAGACATCTATGGACTTGCTATGTTGCCTCTTCAGAACAGTCTATTCCACTGGGTTCTGTGTGGCCTTGGTGAACCTGCAGCAATACCACTCGAGCAAATCCAAGAAAGTTTGTACCTCTTTCCTCTGCAAATGATATTTACCATGTCAGAGATTGCAGAATCTTGAAGAAGTCTTTAGTGCCTTTCTATATCACATTAGGTTCAGCAAATAGCTCTACATAGGGTTCTTTCGCAGGCTAAGGGATTTAAAATAGTTCTTAATGTTGCATTGTAGGCTGTTGATGTCTAAATAGCTGGTTTTCTAAAAAGAAAAAAAGAAAAAGAAAAAAAAAAAGAATAAAACTTTTTTTCTTTGGAATTTTGGATGGCTTCTTTGGGTACAAAGTCGGTACAAATTTGCTTTCCAGAACCTTTACACTCTCTGTTCCTCTGAGGTGGAACGAGATATCAACCTTCATCTGATCTCTTGAGGCCATCAGAACTTTAAATAGACAGCTGAAGACTTACCACTTCCTATAATAAACAACCTTTCTACTACTTTATAATTTATTACTTGAAAATTGTCATTGTGTACTGCAAATATTGTTGTCTCTTATTTAGAAATTGCTTGAGATGTTTTTATATTGCAAGTCGCTTTGGATAAAAGCATCTGCCAAATGACTAAATGCGTTTCTAAATCTTTTGACCAGACTAGTGCAAACACTCAGTCCTGACCACTAATGAGGATCTTCTTTATCCTCTGGGAGAGAGATTCTAAGGGAGAGAGATGAAAGAAGTGTTTCACAAGCTACATGGTTTATGCATTGGCCCAGTGTCTCTGTGTCTATTTAAAATTTCCCTTGTATTGTAGAATCAAACCTGCGATCCTCCAGTGGCAGCAGTGACAGACAGAGTGCTCATGTCACCTTGGGCTGCTCCAAACAAACAGGGTTTGAAGTCCCAGCAGTCCCTGCCACATTAAAACAGCATAAAACTAAGTGGAGTGTGAGGGCAACATTTACCAACCTCGACATAGAGTCGAAACTAGATTGCATGTTTTGTTTAGCCTATGTATTAGAGCAAATAAGATTAAGTCAAGTTAAATAAGTACTAGAAAGCTCTCAATCAATACAAACATTCCAATCACTGAGAAGCAAAAAATAACTCAGTGAGTCATCATTTAACCACGTATTAACTTTGGAAGGCTTTTGTCTTTCAAACACATGAAAATGTACAAATTTCAGTTATTTTATATTTACATCCACTGCAGGGATTCCTTTTCTTTGTCAGCTGACACCCCTGCAATTCCATTACGAAGCCCAATTACTAAAACTTTGACATTACATACTATCACTTCATCTTTGTATTTTTATTTGGTACAAGATTATTCAAATCAATTTGATAAATTAGGTCAAAAGTAATCTAAAAGTAGTCTTATATTACCTCAAATGTGTAACGTAATGGATTACGTTACTAACTACAATTTTTGTCATGTAATTTGGAATCAGTAACCGACTACAATTTGTATGTAATCTACCCCAGCCCGCACTGTCCACTACCCCATTAATCACCAGTGCAATGTGCTCCAGATAATTCCTGACTGTATACTGCCATCTGCCGTCTAGTTTAGGTTACTGCATGTACAGGTCAGCAACAAAATTTCAGCAGTCTCATTAAACATTCTCCAAAAACCGCAACAAATGATTTTTATTTCAAAAAAGGAGTGTAATGAAAACACTCTCAGACAGAATAACCTTTTCAAACATACTTTTGTTTCATTACTGCACACAAACACAATCCAGTAAACAAGCAACAAATCAGATTCCCTAATGGAACACAAAGGATAAAAAGGAACTTGTTCAAAACAATGAGTCATTTCCATCATTTTGAACTTTTTGGATTCTCTCTCTTTTTAAACTAAGATATTTGCAGTGATAACAAATAAAACAGGAAACAAACAGTGGGTATGTCAACATGTCTGTCTGTCTCGCTCTCTCTCTCTCTCGCTTAAGTATTCGCACAAGCTTTCATTCAAATGTGAGGAAGATCCTAAAACCACTCCAGATCGATTTGGAGATTAGCTCACAGATGTCTTATCACCGTTTTCCACTACTTTTCTCTTCTCCTTCACTTTGAAAACATTCGCTCTGTAAAACTTCAGTTCTTTTATGCTCTCCTGGATGTCTTCCAATGCTCTGAAAATTCAAACAGACACAACATTATTCTGAGATTAGACAAAACAGCTCTTCTTTAGGTTCAAATATTTATGAAGTACATCAAAGGCTCTCTTGCGATGCTAAATGTGGCATTCAATAATACAGCTGTGAAACACCTGTTATGCACACAGACCTGTGTGATGCTTTTTTCTGCGGTGCGAGACCATACTCCTCTGGATACCATCGTCTAGAAAAAAGAGAAATTATTTTGACATCACCTTCTTCCTGTACTTGCAGAAGCACATCTGCATGCATTAAAGGGGACCTATTATGCAAAATGCACTTTTACATGGTGTTTGAACATAAACATGTGTCGGCAGTATGTGTACAACCACTCTATAAATGGTAAAAATCCACGCAATCCTTTTTTTTTTAATCCCCATAAATCGTAAGAAGTGTCCCAGACTAAACCGTTTGCAGTTTCTATGCAATGTGACATCACATTGCACAGGCCCTGCCCACGACTGCAGACAGACTCTGCCCTATTAGAATAGACCCCGCCCTGAATGAGCTGTACACGGTCCGCCATGTTTATCTCCTTGTCAGATCATTTAACAGAAGCATTCAAGAAAGAAATGTATTCTTAAAGCTACTAAAGTTATTCAATCAAAAGCAGTGAGTGATTTTCTGTTTTTCTTTAATTGTTTGGTTCATATTAACAGCATATATAGCAGTAGTAGGTACTGTATATTACGCTGCAGTAACTTTAATACACAGATCTAATATACACATTCAATTTCTTTACTCGCAGTTTACGTTCACAGACATAACTGACTGTGTTTATGTGAACTTTGAGAGTTTTTGACATAACCTTGTGTGTATTTGATAGTTCAAGCGCAATAAGATGTGAAAGAGAACTTAGTTTAGTACTCGTGCGACACGCCGTCTGTGCGCATGCTTCGGATGTGTGCACTCAGAAAACCATATATCAGAAATTTAAACTGATATGGCTTTAAAACGCATGCAGATAATAAACTTTCATGATGACAAAGTCACGTGAGCGTGGCCACGATAGAGATGATAATCAAAACCAAAGAGACTTTTTAGTTTTTGTCAGAGTATCTGAGGCACGAACTGTAAAGGCTCCGCCCTCTTCTGGAAAGCGGGGTGGGGAGCAGCAGCTCATTTGAATTTAAAGATACATGCATGAAAACAGTTTTGGTATGAGGTGTTTTTCTTTCCACTCAAAAATGGGCATTTATGTAGAAGATGGTATAATAAATGATCTGTGGGGTATTTTGAGCTGAAACTTCACAGACACATTCTGGGGACACCAGAGACTTACATTAAATCTTGTAAAAAGGAGCATTATAGGTCCCTTTTAATGTGGCAACAGCAGTTATTTGGTCACCTGATGAAACCTAAATATATATATAAAAGGGACATACCTGGACAGCTCTTTAATGGTGCTCACGTCAATAATGCGATAGTGCAGATGTCGCATGAACTGCGGCATGTACTTATCCAGAAACTTCTTATCGGCATGAACGGAGTTCCCTGTGGACGAAGAACCACAAACTCTCTGAGGCCAATTTCACACCTGCAACATGCAAGAGAAACACCAGCAGCTCGTGTCGTCCGTTACCTGCGAGAGGACACTGTCCGGGTGGCGTGTGCTGTCGGACGAAAGACAGGAATTCGTACTCTGCCTGCTGGAGAGAGATGTGACTGTCCCTGACAGCCTGGGTCAACCCTGACTGGCAAACGAAACAGGAACACAAATCACACAACAAGCATCAAGCACAGACACGCTCATTCAGGCAAACAGGAAACACTCAGCATGTGCGTCAATCGATACTCACCTTCCCATGATGCTCTTTGCACCAGTCTGACATGCTGTCAAGCAGATCATCTGGTTGGTTGATGATCAGATTTGGCCCCTAACAACAATAAAATGTTATAGCTTTAAATACCCAGTGTAATAGAATTCTGTCTTGTATTGGCAGATTTTTCTATTTGGTGGTGAAGGGTGAGGCATATATGAGAGATTAGAGGCAGGTGGTATTTGGGAGAGGGACATTCTCATTCTAGACGTCCTAGAAGGACATTCTGGCATTAACGCTTCTCATTGGCTTTGAATGAGTGACATCATGCTTTGCCGAACTGAATTGTGGGTTCCATTGCATCACGTCACTGGCATTGCTTATGGCAGAAGTTGAAAATTTTTCAACTTTTCAAGCGCCAACACAGGCATCAGCCAATCCGACTGCCTTATGCAAATACCCTAGCGCAGACTCTAGCTAATTGCATTCATTTAACACCGGAAAGTAATGTAATTGGCTGTTGTCACTATGACATCAGCACCAAGCTTCAAATACGGCCTCCGTCAAGCGTCGACGCCCCGTGTGAATGCAGCATTAAGGTCCCGCCGCAGCATTTCAGTCGGGTTAAGGTCTGGAATCTGACTGGGCCACTGCAACACCTTGATTCTTTTCTTTTTCAGCCATTCTGTTGTAGATTTGCTGGTGTTCTTGGGGTCATTGTCCTGTTGGATGACCCAATTTCAGCCAAGCTTGAGCTGTCAGACAGATGGCCTCACATTTGACTTTTAAATACTTCGATATACAGAGAGAGGAGTTCTTGGTGGACACAATGACTGCAAGGTGGCCAGGTCCTGTGGCTACAAAACAAGCGCAAACCATCACCCCTCCACCAGCATGCTTGAGTTTTGGTATGAGGTGTTTTTGCTGATATAATGTGTTTGGTTTTCGCCAAACGTGGCGCTGTGCTTTATGGCAAAACATTTTGGTCTTGTCTGTCCAAAGCACATTGTTCCAGAAGTCTTGTGGTTTGTTCAGATGCAATTTTGCAAACCTAAGCTGTGCAGCCATGTTCTTTTTAGAGACATGAGGCTTTCTCCTGGCAACCCTTCCACACAAGCCATATTTGTCCCATCTGTACTGTATTGTACTGTCTTTAACATTTAACATGTTAACTGTGCCCTGTAGAGTCTGAGGTGTAGTTCTTTGTTTTTTTTTTGCAGTTTCTCTGAGCAATGCAGTCTGAAATTTTGGTGAATTTGTTGGGACGTCCACTCCTGGGAAGATTGTCAACGGTCTTGAATGTTTTCCACTTGTGAATAATCTTCCTCACTGTAGAATGATAACTTCAAATTGTTTGGAAATGGCCTTATAACCCTTCCCAGATTGATGGCAGCAACAATTGCTTCTCTTAAGATCACTGCTGATGTCTTTCCTCTTTGGCATTGTGTTAACACACACCTGAAGGCTCCAGAACCGTAAAATGCCAAAACTCTTGCTTTTGATCAATTAATCAAAGGCATTAATTAAAAGTATGATCCTTCCATATTCTGTTGAATTTTACATTTATTCAATTTATCTTGATTGTACAGCAGTTTCATACAACATTTGTTGTTTTTAAATATACTTTATACCTAAACTTGAACTTAAAAGCCAATTCTGTCAATTTATAAGTGTACACAAGTATATAGATCACCTCAAAACTAACAAACATGAAGACTGGTACATATTGTGATGTACTGTGCTATAGTCACGGCCAGCTTTGCTGTGCAGCGAGGAGTGAGGTTTTGACGTTATCGTTGTGTGTCACGTTAAAGGATTAAAGTCAGGTCAAAGTTTTGAACTAATTTTTATATGCAATATGCTAGTATATAACAATTAGTTCAAACTTTGACCTGTGGAGGGCAGTGATACACTTAGCAGTGTCTACACTACCGGAATTCTAATAGAGAAGAAGAAGAGAGCTAGTTCAAGATGAGCATTTATGGTTAAAACTTATATAATTTTAAAAAAATTTCAGAAAATTAGCAATGGTTTCACTAGATAAGACCTTTATTTCTCATCTGAGATCGTGTAGAACAATTTGAAGCTGCAGTGAAACTAATTTTGACCTTCAACTGTTTGGTGCCCATTCAAGTCTACTATATGGAAAAAAATCCTGGAATGTTTTCATCAAAAACTTTAATTTCTTTTCGACTGATGAAAGAAGGACATGGACATCTTGGATGACATGGGGGGTGAGTGAATTATCAGGAAAAGTTTATTTAAAAGTGGGCTAATCCTTTAAGGGTGACACAATAGACCATTTAAAATCCGATTTGAGCAGCCAGAGTGTCCAGACTGAGAAGCATCTGTAAAAATCTGATTTGAATCACATTTCAAACCAGCCCAAAAATTTGATTTAAATCAGATATGACAAAAATCTGATTTCATGTGTTTTTTTGATGTCCAGACCCATCTGGATAGAATCTGGATATGCAAAAAATCTGATTTTTGCAGGTACTCTGTACATGGCCCAATTCTGACTGCATGGGACTTTTATGCCAAGCAAAAAAGAATCACCCACCTCTGCAATGACGTTCAGGTCAGAGTCTGTAACTATGCAAGCCATCTCAATAATCTTGTCCTTCTCGATATCCAGCCCTGTCATCTGAAACAGGTAGTAAATTGGCACTTCAAAACCAGTCATTCCTATAACTGCACAATCACTGCTGATGATAAAATTTGTTTGTAAAGAGTTCCTGGACAGAAACTGCGTAGGGTGTGCAAAAGCAGGTCAGCTGGTCATCAGCTGCAGTGACTAATCTAAATCTTAAGTTGACATATGAATAGACTGTACTTAAGTTGCTATATAAGCAGATGACATGTTTGATGCAATGATCATTTCACGTATATAAACCCATGCAAATTCATTTAGCATCGATCTGCTGTCAAATACTGATTCTCGGTCATAAACTGTTTTTTCCGTTAAAACAACATCTTGGTTTTGACTTAAATCATATAAAAAGACAAAATTATGTATTGTGTTCTTCAACAGCTGTTTATTTACCTCCAGATCCACCCAGACCATCCGCTGCGCCAAGGACTGTGACATCTTCCTACTGTGAGGTCGTCTTCTTGACATCAAACCCTTGACGTGCACAGAGGCACATGGACTGTAGAGAGAGAGGCTGTGGGCTGTAAACACCGGTGGAAATGTTTTGACCCGCTGAGATGACACACAGACTCGAGTCAAGACTCTGAATGCAGAAACACACGCCGCACTCCACATGTGTGCCCGCATACTGACGTCTTCCGAACGCAAATGTCGTAAATACCAGCGCGGCGCAGCAGTGCAGGCAGGTCAGCGGCAGACACATTTGATAGTAAAAACCGGTAAAAACTCTATGGAAACAGAACACGCGCTTTAGTTCATTGGTTAACTCTGCTCATATACTGTTTTATTATTGGCCAGCAATGTTTTTTTTAAAAATGCATTTATATAGTTTTGCACTTGATGTAATTGATGGCGGATGTAATTATTTATTATTATTAGCCTACATAACGTGTGTGTGTGCTTTTCATTCATAGTACATTTAAAGTAATAGTATAATAATAATAATAAACATTTGTATAGCACTTTTCATACATAAAATGCAACTCAAAGTGCTTCACAAGCATATAAGTCAAATAATACAATCACACAATCACACAATATCAATATAAAATACTCGAAAACAACTATAAAAAGGTTCGGAATGTAAAATAAAGCATATAGTTTAACCTCAATATCAATATAAAACAACAATAAGAGTAATAGTACATAGTCTAATATATTTAAATTATAACAGTAAATTGTTAACACATAGACTACATTAATTAGTAGTAATAGAAGCAGTATTTTTATTTGTTTAGGTCTTTAAATACAAATTATAACATACATAACATGCATTTAATATATGTATTTATTTAAAGACTTAAACATGGTACATGCACTGAACAAAATTATAAACGCAACACTTGTTTTTGCCCCCATTTTTCATGAGCTGAACTCAAAGATCCAAGACTTTTATGTACACAAAAGGCCTATTTCTCTCAAATATTGTTCACAAATCTGTCTAAATCTGTGTTAGTGAGCACTTCTCCTTTGCCGAGATAATCCATCCACCTCACAGGTGTAGCATATCAAGATGCTGATTAGACAGCATGATTATTGCACAGGTGTGCCTTAGGCTGGCCACAATAAAAGGCCCCTCGAACTGGGATGTTTTCAGCTCCCAGGAATTGTGTACAGATTCTTGCAACATGGGGCCGTGCATTATCATGCTGCAACATGAGGTAATGGTCGTGGATGAACAATGAGCCTCAGGATCTCGTCACGATATCTCTGTGCATTCAAAATGCCATCAATAAAATGCACCTGTGTTCGTTGTCCATAACATACGCCTGCCCATACCATAACCCCACCGCCACCATGGGCCACTCGATCCACAACGTTGACATCAGCAAACCGCTCACGCACATGACGCCATACATGCTGTCTGCCATCTGCCCTGTACAGTGAAAACCGGGATTCATCCGTGAAGAGAACACCTCTCCAAAGTGCCAGACGGCATCGAATGTGAGCATTTGCCCACTCAAGTCGGTTACGACGACGAACTGCAGTCAGGTCGAGACCCCGATGAGGACGACGAGCATGCAGATGAGCTTCCCTGAGACGGTTTCCGACAGTTTGTGCAGAAATTCTTTGGTTATGCAAACTGATTGTTGCAGCAGCTGTCCGGGTGGCTGGTCTCAGACGATCTTGGAGATGAAGATGCTGGATGTGGAGGTCCTGGGCTGGTGTGGTTACACGTGGTCTGCGGTTGTGAGGCCGGTTGGATGTACTGCCAAATTCTCTGAAACGCCTTGGGAGACGGCTTATGGTAGAGAAATAAACTTCAATTCACGGGCAACAGCTCTGGTGGACATTCCTGCAGTCAGAATGCCAATTGCACGCTCCCTCAAAACTTGCGACATCTGTGGCATTGTGCTGTGTGATAAAACTGCAAATTTTAGAGTCGCCTTTTATTGTGGCCAGCCTAAGGCACACCCTGTGCAATAATCATGCTGTCTAATCAGCATCTTGATATGCCACACCTGTGAGGTGGATGGATTATCTCGGCAAAGGAGAAGTGCTCACTAACACAGATTTAGACAGATTTGTGAACAATATTTGAGAGAAATAGGGCTTTTGTGTACATAGAAAAAGTCTTAGATCTTTGAGTTCAGCTCATGAAAAACGGGGGCAAAAACAAGTGTTGCGTTTATAATTTTGTTCAGTGTATAAACTGTATAACATCACAATGTTTTGTAATCTATACATACTGTACCTTTAATAATCATGCCAATAAAGCTTAATTTTGTTTTATTGTTATAATCATTTTATCAATCATGTAAAGCTTTTTGTGAATCTGTATCTGGTTATCTGTGGACAAAACATGCACTAGGGGCAGTCGTGGCCTAATGGATAGAGAGTCGGACTTGTAACCCAAAGGTCATGGGTTCGAGTCTCAGGTCCGGCAGGGATTGTCGGTGAGGGGAGTGAATGTCCAGCGCTCTCCTCACCCTCAATACCACGACTGAGGTGAGACCCTTGAGCAAGGCACCGTACCCCCAACTGCTCCCCGGGCGCCGCAGCAATGGCTGCCCACTGCTCCGGGTGTGTGTTCACGGTGTGTGTGTTCACTGCTGTGTGTGTGCACTTGGATGGGTTAAATGCAGAGCACAAATTCCGAGTATGGGTCACCATACTTGGCCACATGTCACTTCACTTATCACTTATCACTTATCACTAGTAGTAGTGTATTAGTACAGATGCAGTAACGCACTTTGGCCATAAGATGGCGCAGATGGACCATTACTGGGCCTGAATACACACAACAAAATGGAAAATATGGCACATCCCATACAAATGGCTATATCATTCGATATCTGGAAATCCAAAAGTCCAAAGTTTAGGTTTGTTGGTCTAATTTAGTATTTAACAAGCTTATCTTTGACAAAATGTTGTGCACACAGCCACATAGTCCCTAATATTAATGCTCCTCTTAATGTTTGGTGTATATAATTTGCGGTGTAATACAGCTTTCACGTTCAAATCAAGCGACATGGTCACCTAATCAATTCTGTAGTGGCTACCGAGCCTGTTGTGGATATGAGATCTCAGTTCTAACACTAATAGCCAGACAGGACCGTAAACATCATATTTCAACTCTGACACAGATAAGAATTTAATGGCTTGGAGTCACCCTGTGAAGTAATCTGTGTGATAAAAGCAACGGCCTCCTTCAGACCAGAGTCTGACGGGAAATAGATAGATAGGGAGAGGGGGAGAATTAGGCTGGAGATGATGATGATGTCTTTCCCCTTCTCTCCCTCTGATGGTTGTAGTCTAATAAAAAGGCAGGAGAATAATTAGTAGAGTCGTAGGAATGCAGAGCTGCTGATGGCCTCCCTCGCCGTCTGATGGCACTAGAGTAATGCGGCATGGGAAAGGCATCATGATGGGAAGACAGGCTTCATTATTCCTCTCCCTCAGCTTCTGTCTCAGGCAAACGCACACTCGCACGTACAAATTCAAACAAGCGAACTGAAAAAAATGATGAAACAGAAGGTAACCTGAGTTCAGGGCAGGATAGCCCCACCACCCCCTTGATATTGATTTCTTCTTTTATTCAATTGAAGAGCATTAATGTCCTGGAAGTAAGGCACTCATATTTCAACGTGCGAACACCTCTTTGAATATCTCACATAGATGTTAAAGACGTTTGCACTATTATCGAGTCGCTTGTAAGTGGAGGAATACTTTTTTTGCCGACAAAACACGAGCGGTTCTATGCTTTTGGCAATGCTTTTGCGCCCTTCTGGGAGTTTATTTTCTGAGTCAATTTCTTGAAACTTCCATTGAGTGAGTTTGAGGCACAGACTGCACAGACCCAAAATAAAAACTGTTTTAATGTAAGTTTCTCAACTACCATCTGAGGGTATGTAGCTACATGTATGCTTTTGGCAGATGCTTTTATCCGAAATCAGGCATAATTTCGCTGGGAATCAAACCTATGATTCACGTTGAGCAAGCAGGAAAGCACACAAAAAAAGTCCTTTTCCACACTTCTTTTGTTTAAAATGTTAAAAATAGCTACAATACTGTTATATCATTCATAATTTGTGAATTTGTTGTTCATTATTATTCTATTTTGTAATATGTGAGAAATGTTAATGTTAATTAACAATTAATTAATGTTTTTTATTGTGTGATTTTTGTTTTGAATACAATTAGACATACTCAATAAAAACTGTACAATTAAATTAAAATTACAAATTAATTAAAAATAAAGGTTCCAAAAGTAATATAGTGATGCCATAGAAGGTTCCCCAAATATCTTTTCAGTAAACAGTTCTTAAATGTACTTAGTGTCAAGAACATTTTAAAGGGGTCCTTGATTACGATTTCATTTTTTTAACTGTAGTTAGTGTGTAATGTTGCTGTTCGAGCATAAACAACATCTGCAAAGTTACAACGCTCAAAGTTAAATGCAAAGGGAGATATTTTATTTTACAGAAATCACTTTTTAAGGACTACAACAAATGTCTGGTAGGGACTACAACAAGCTTCTTCCTGGGTTGGTGACATCACAAACCCAAAGATTTGCATAAACCCCGCCTCCAGGAACACACAACAAAGGGGGTGAGGCCATGTTGGGCTGCTTTAGAGAAGAGGAAGAGTTGTTGTAGTAGAGTGTTGTTACCATGCCGTCATTTTAGACTGCTTCACAACCGAGGGTCAATCCAACGCTGGATTTGCACAAAAGATTAACATGACGGCACATGCTAGTCGATGAGTTGAATCAACTCCACAGCAACTACATAAATTTATCCAGAAACAACTAGATGCATTCTAAAAGTTGTAACTTCTTCCTGAGTCTCTCCATCAGTGTCCGACTCCGGTTTGAACAATGTAAGGCTGAACACCGTTACTGACAATTCTCATTTTGGCTGCGTGAGATCCTCCAGCTTTGTTGTTGTTGATCAACCAAAGTGAGAGCTGTTAAAGCTCCACCCTCTTTTGGAAAGTGGGCCGGGAGCAGCAGCTCATTTGCATTTAAAGGGACACACACAAACACGGTGTGTTTTTGCTTACAACCAAATAGGGGCAAATTTGTCAAGCTATAATAAATGATCTGTGGGGTATTTTGAGCTGAAACTTCACAGACACATTCTAGGGACACCAGAATCTTGTAAAAAGGGGCACAATAGGTCCCCTTTAATAATCTAAAGAACCTTTTTCCAATATAAAGAACCTTTAGTGCAGTGGAAAGCATCCATGAATGTTCTTCATGGAGCCATCGATGCCAATAAAGAACCTTTATTTTTAAGAGTGTACCCATAGTTTGAAGCTAATACAAGAGTTAGATGTACATTAAATGAGTTAAACCCAGTACGCTTGATGAAAAATGCAAATGTTAGCAGCGATGGCGTTTTAAAAAGGGCCACGAGGGTCGTGCTAAAAAAACGACCCTTCGTGTCCAACATCCTGGAAGATGTTTGGGGTTGAGCCATGTCATTACACAGGGGCTCAAAGTGATAATCCAGCAAATGGATTTAAGCTCTTGAAAGCTACTAGTGCATGTCCTAATGCATCCGTCACTTATGAACTCTCGCCAGATAAGAGGAAGGAAAGCGCTGGCTGCAGCCATAAAGTGGACAGACTAATGCAGGCCGGGCGTCTGATATCATCCACTGCACAGATCAGCTCACCCACAAACTGCCACTGTCACCAACAGCCGCCGCATATATCAAAACGATGGAGACATTTATTTTAAAAGCATATCTTTCCTTCTGGATAAATGCCTGAAGTTCCCGATTGTGAACTTTTTGGCTGGGTCGCTGTTGACCCGGATGATTTAGCCACAACTTATTTCTAAAATCGGAAAATCGACAGGTTGAAGTCTGAAGTGCTTTCCACTCCAAAGAATACAAGGTGCAAGGTCACAGGAACCCATTAAAACTGTAAAAAACAATCCCAAATGATTGAAATTTAGAGCGTCGGCTGTGTGCACCTTACTGTAAGGTGTAATTGCGGTGCGTTTGCGTTCAGAGCCGAGTGCTACATGGAGGGTGGATGTGTCATGTAATGTTTTTAAGGTGATTTGTTGATCTTTTATCTTTAAAGGGTTTTTGCAGGAAGGCTGTTTATGGTGCTGGAAATGCTAGTTCAGCTCTTCACTGACACTTAAAGGGATAGTTCTACAACAACAAAATTGTCATCATTTAAGCTACTCAGAGAATGTGCACTATCTTTACAAGTCATACAATATCTCTGTGTAAGAAAAATAACCACATTTGCTTTTGTGTTGCAAAGAGGTTTGGAATGATATTAGTGAAAGACAGAATTTTAATTTTTTGGTGAACTATCCCTTTAATGAGTCTTTTTGGGTCAGTCATTTTCCTCCCTAACACCTCTGGTCCAAAAAATGGAGGTTTTCTCAGTGCAGTAGCCTAATCGCACTTTTATATTATTGTTCTGATCAGCTGTCAAGCTGTCTGTTTTCACACTGTGGGTCAAAGTTTCTTGCACTGCTTTACACAAGCGGTTCTCCCCCCTGCGGAATCTTCAGCGCCTAAAAATCATATTTTACCTGAGCTGTCTGCATTGAATGTGATGCAATAATAAGACGTCTACTGTGAAATAATGGCTGGAAGCGTCTTTCTAATGAGTTGTCCTCGCAGGCTGTACTACGTATAAACAAACATTGAACGCAACCAGCAACAAACAAATTACTTTTATGAGTAGGTTCATTTTGGAAGGCTAAATTAAAGGGATAGTTCACCCAAAAATGAAAATTCTGTCATCATTTACTCACCCTCAAGTTGTTCCAAACCTGTATCAATTTATTTGTTCTGCTGCACACAAAGGAAGATATTTGGAAGAATGTTTGTAACCAAGCAGATCTCGCCCCGCATTGACCACCATAGCAGGAAAAAGATATACTATGGTAGTCAATGGGGGGCGAGATCTGCTTGGTTACAAACATTCTTCCAAATATCTTCCTTTGTGTTCAGCAGAAAGACAGAATTTTCATTTTTGGGTGAACCATCCCCTTTAAAAAATTTACAGCGTGACCAGTATAGCCTGCTTCCAATATGAATTACTGTTATGAGTCTTTTATTCTTTTAAGTCTTTTAAACTTTTTAATCTCTTTTAGTGATTTCACCAGTTCTAACTTACATATAATCAGATATAATTGGCTACAGAATATGAGTATTTGGTGTGAGAGAGTACAGCCCTGTACGGTCAAGCGTAAGTTTGGGGGGAATCACCCACTGTTATGGTACCCTGAAAAGCAGTAGCGTCCATCTGCTTGCGCTCGAAAAAGAGCCACCAAATTTAATAAAAATGCCTCCCAAAAATCAAGATATAATGGACAAAAATGTCCCGGTAACACTTTAACATTTTAAGGTGATACAAGCAGGGCCGGCAGAAGCGCTGGGCAAACTGGGCAATTGCCCAGGGTGCCAGATCACTAGTGGGCGCCGCACCATGACGAGCACGATCGACAATAATGTCTTCTCTGGGAGTTTGATTGACAGGCGATCTAACCAATCATAACGCCGAATCCGCCATTATGTCCGACAAAGCAGTCAGGGGAGTTTGTAGATTAACGTCGTTGGACTTTTTTTTCATTTATTTTTTTTACGTTGTTGGACTTGAATTTGATAAATGGTGTGTACTGACGTCTTTCCGGAGTTGAAACATTCCTTCATGTTTATTTGATGCTATAAATTAACTAGTAGAAAGAGATGGTCGGTTCACAAGCCGCTTGAACTAAGGCGCTACAGCGATCTATCACGACACATCAAAGAGCCACAAAATGGTATGTATTGTTTAAATTTCTTTAAAAATGTCAAAATTTGAAATTTGAGACTTTGTTTCATATCAAAAGTAACCTGCTCTGTCTTGTCTGTGTGTCCTCTTTGCCCCAATATGATAAATTGGCATTTTTTTTCTCTCTTAAAAATTTGCATGTAGGGGGCAGCATTTAGTTACATTTACTTACTATAGTAATAACAGTAAATGATAAATAATTACAAGTAACTAACCCTAAACCAAACCCTAACTGTAACTCTAGTAAGTATATATTACTTACTACTTATTTGAGTACAAGTTCAATATAACTATGTTACCTAAAAATAAAGTGTAACCAATGTATGAGTTCTTGTTTTTTATATTTATAACAGGATATAGAGTGTTGTTTTCCCGATTATCTGATAGCCAATTGATTTTATACAACAGTTCAATAAACAAGAGGTTAATGTTATGCGACTTACATTTTAGACTTAGAACTTTCAGTTTTTGTTCTGTTTTGCAACAAATCCATAGTAGAGCCATCCACGTTTTGAAGGAAGTTTTTGTGTGAATGACTAATGTTAAGACAATGATTTGCCATCACCTACTGTCAGTTTTTAATGTCATTAAATGTTTCCAACTGTTTGTTTGAAACGGGCATCCGAATTGCAAAGGCTGAAAAGTATATAACTTTATAAACAGTGTTTGTATTGAACGTAATAATCTCTGATTATCATTTAGTACAGTTGCTCACTCGTCATAGACTGACAAATTGAATCAATCACTTCTCTTTCTTATCAGGACACACATACAACTATATTAAGTACTAAATGTAAATAGACTTTGAACTCTCTGCAAAAAGAAATCATTTAAAAGCTGTTTTTTATTCAGAGGGAGTGAATCTTGTGTGTGCAGGCAATCAAAAAAAAAAAGTGTTGTTGTCCAAGCTGAGACAGGGAAGGAGATCAAGAGATCATGTCACACTCTTTTTTGTATTTTAAAGCTTGCCAACACAAAGCCTGAAGGTCAAATCATGCCTGGCGTCTAATCACTCATCCAGTGGCCGTTTGCTGTGATTGGTGCCCCCGAGGTGAGGGCAGGGCCTCTCGTGAATTTCGGAATACCAGAGCAGAATTATTTGTTTAGTTTAGCCGGATGCCACTTGAATGGAAATGAGCACTTCTGATTGGAGGAGAATTGCTTGAAGGGGAAATCGAATACACTTAACTAAGAAGGCACACTCACATAAATGTGCACTGCGATATTTAAATGTTAGATGTTTTGGAAGATAAACCTTTCCTCACAGCTGTGTGGGTGTAACAGTCATCATGAAAACAGTAGATGCAGGTTTATGTTGCTCATCTTCACCTGTGCGAGTGCCTGGGGTTTCCTGGGAAACGTGAAAATCCAATCTGATAAATTGTTTAGTGGCTTATGTGAAACCTGTCACTGCAGAAATACTGACTGAAGATGACATGACTCATGATTATTTCAAACTGTAATATGGTCTAGAGCCATTCTGAACATTGCTTAATACCCCAAACATCATATTCTAGGCTGTTTAAGCCAGTAGAAATCATTGATTGAACAACTTGATCTTTTTGAACTTTTGCTTCAAGTACTCCAGCATCTTCTACATTAGAGAACATTTACCTGGAGAGAGTTCATGGGAAGAATTATAAAATGCCTAAAATGCTGCTCTTGGAAAAAAATAACAGTAGCCTATATATAAGTCAGTATCTGGGCCTGTAGAATTCCACAGAATTTAAACATTTGAAATTCATAAAATGCTTGTTTATTATGCAGTATTATTATATATAGCCTACACTCTTAAAAATGAAGGATCCAAAAGGGGGTTTTCACAGTACCTCTTTTCCCACTATAAAGAACCTTTTTATCCAAACTGACACACAGTACATATTACAGGAACAATCTTCCTGAAAAAGGAGTTTTATAATAGAAAGCTAGCTATTAATTTGCAGTTTTTCATATGGTACAGGTATTATAGGGATTACGCAAAGTGCCTTGGTGAAAGGCTCACATAAGGCTTGAACAAGCAACCTTCCAGTTCCCAGCCCTGATCTTTAGCCACACCATTCTGGAACATATTGGCCAGGAGTCCTATAATCCACTTTGATGCACAATTAAACCCAACAGTGAGACCATGACTCACTGAACAAACACACTCTCTTGGCCCACACAGGTTACAGAAAGACAACGTTTATCCGAATGAATCGTTCTTTTGACCGATTTGAATCACTCAATTGTAAACAAACTTTTGAGAGCGGTGAGATTGATGAATCAAACGCAATCAGAAACGATAGGACAGAATAGGACAGTCTTCATTGTTAAGCGGTGGTCACACTTTTTCACTCCATTGACTTCCATTCATACACATACACATGCTAGAGACCAGAAACACAAGCTCATGCGAAGTTTTGCATTTTGGTGCGTTCACGCCATGTCACAAATAACTTGTAAAAAGTCTTCACTTGTAATTACAACTTGTAACCCGGGAATTTCCTACTTGTACCACCTGACCACTGCAGATCCATTTAGGTGTTGATAGTGTTGTCATAGAAACGCATAATTCCCAGTCCAAGAATGTGAACAGCTTCGAGTAGAATGTCACATTGTCACATATTGTGTGATGTTAGCAGTGCATGATCAAGAAGAAGAAGTTATAAATGATGTTTTATTAACAAAATTCGGGAGGAGCAACGTTCAAATAATCTGACTAATCATCACGTCATTTCAGCCAGCTGTTAGCAATCAGTAATCTACATATCTACCCAATCAGCATGAGTGAAAGCATATATATAGACACAGTCGACTCACCCATATTCCTCGACAGTTTTACAGCATCTGGTCTTCCAAATCGTTGCAATGTCCGAAATTCAACTTTTTCCCTCCGACGATGAGTCCCTCATCTCCCAGGAATCTTCACCTCACCCATCCCACGTTAGGAGTACCCGCGAGCCACCGGACGTCATCTCCGAATCTCCGGAGCCACTACGTGGACGTCAGCCCATTCGGGCCACTTCCCGCACTCCACGACGCCGAGGATTACCCTCACCTCCGCCTACAAGACAGCAATCAGCATCTCCAGCGTCTTCTTACGCCTCGGCCCATCCAACAATTCCTGCAATCGAAAAATGGACAGTAGTAAGTCTAAGACAAGCGCTCATCAGCGCAGACATTCATTTCTCTAGGAGAATGAATAAAGCTCAATTGTACGATTTGTATGTGTCGCTTCAATCCACCTTTTCTTCTCCCAAATCCACTTCTTCCTCCAAAAATGCTAAAACGCACAAGAGTCGCAAAGCCCCGTCTTCGCGTCCTCAGAAA
>RJVU01007007.1:3289146-3324337 GCA_003731715.1 Anabarilius grahami
GGGGGGAGTACTCTGGGTTCGGGCCAAAATACCGAGCTCGGAGCCCTCTCCTCGGACAGCACGCCAAATACGCATACTACTACGCACACTATTTACTACCTGATTATTTGTAAGTGTGAACTCGTGAAATAACAGTCTTCATTAAACTTAACAAATCTAGCATAATCTCAGGAGCAAAAACACACAATACATCAATGAGAACTGTCCAGGAGTAACAGAAACATAAGGCTTAATGGTGCTGTATGTCATTTTTTTGACTGTACTAAAGCACAAAAATGATCATAATATGTTTGCAGAGATTTAGGAAACATGCTAAGTTCACATACTTGTTTCTCCAAAAAACAATGCTATAGCCAGTTATTCTTTTTTGTTTTGGTCTGTGTGATCTGCACATTATAACAAGCAATTGCGAGTTTATATCTCACAATTCTGACTTTACAACTCGCAATTCTGACTTTATTACTTGCAATTCTGACGTTATATCATGCAAATCTGACTTTACAACTCGCAGTTGTGAGTTTATACCTCGCAATCCTGAGAAAAAAGTCAGAATTGTGAGATAAAAACTCTCAATTACCTTTTAATTTTTTTTATTTCATGGCAGAAACAAGCTTCCATAATGTCCAGAGGCGTATAAAAAGGGTATAAATCCACTCATCAACTTTGTTTGATCCCGTTGCGTGTCCTCAATCTGGCAACCAGCATGAGTGTCCAGTCTGAGGGGGAGTGGCCCTCTCCAATATTTAGAATTTAGGGTGTTTTCACACCTATGGATCGTTTGTTTTCGTTCCGAAACAGGGACTAAATTTGTTACAATATTGCATTTTCTTCTTGGTTCGGTTCGCTTTCACACAGGAACATTTCAAAACGTACCAAAATGCGTTTATGGAAGTCACATGCGAGTACAAGTGTCCTCTTATTGGTCAGAGTTTTCTTAGCGCCATCCATAAATAATGATTGACAAATTCGCTCCATGAGCTTATTGTGTCTGTATTTGTAAATGTCGAGACACACGCAAACACAATATGAATGTAGCCGTCATTCCCACTGTTAAATTTTATACTACATTCATATTAATGCTGCGGCAGATACAAACGCACGCGCTCTCTCTGGATGTCCCAGTGTTGTCTAGTAGGCTGTGTCAGTGTGTCGAGACCATATATGAATGTTATAATGAAGCAGAGCGGGTAAAAGGCTTCGTCAGGACAGCATTCTTGCACCGAGAAGTGCAATTACACAACATTTAAGATGAAGAGGCGCTCGTTGGTTTTCAATGGTAAATAATGTGCTCACTCACAGAATCAGACACTACCGCTTTTTATATCACATTTCCCATTCCCCTGAATTATGATATCATTTGGTTCGTTGGTCCGTTAACTGGGTCGGAGTGCTTTCACATCTCAAGCGAACTGCTCCAGAGTTTGTTTAAAAGCGTAGCGAGACCACCTCTTCAAGGAGGTCTCGGTACGCTTGTTTTGTCCGCTTTTGGTGCGCACCCGAGTGCGATTGCTGCTTTCACACCTGCCCAAACGAACCGCAACAAAGGGGGAAACGAACTCAAGTACGATTCAACCGAACTAAATGAGGCAGGTGTGAAAGCACCCTTAGATTGCAGTATTCATTTTAACCACTAGCTGCCAATATTACTTACTGCACCTTTAAATACACTGAACAAACAAGGTAAATGGTATTCAGGTGAAACTAATCAGTAACTATGGAAACAAATAGTACATAATCAGTAACCAAAGAGACAGAGAGGAAAAACAAGAATACATTCATCTAAGCAGAACATAATCCTGACACACATGATGCCATCACAAAATTATGGTAATTACCAAACTACACATAGTTCAAGTATGGTGAACACTGACCTGCGAATTCATATCATGTGAAGATGTGTGACCAATAGAAGATTGATAAGTCATGTCAATTTTTGCTGTAAAGTGGATTAGATTGTATATTTTATATAAATGAACCGTCCGAACGAACCAACTAAATGTGAATCAGACTTTCAAACGCTATTGCATATGTATTTTTAAACAATTATCTCATTGGTTTTCTAGCTTTGGAAACCAATTTGATTCATTTTGCACTTTCATATACCTGATTAGACATCAATTTGAAACTGACATGACTTTTCCATGCTGTTTTAGAAATGTTGTATTTTCCCCCTGTACTAACAATCTTTGGCATGAGACGCCGGTGGCCCAGGTAATTTCCTTTTCCGAAGAATTTCCTTTCAAGCCGAGCATTCATCTGTGCAGACAATGAGAAAATTTCACCTCAGTCCATTAAAAAAAATATAAGCCACGAACATAGCACTCATTCCTAGAAGCGCTGCTCTCACCCTGGCTTTTAAAAGCTAAACCTT
This sequence comes from Anabarilius grahami, assembly GCA_003731715.1. NCBI lineage: Eukaryota > Metazoa > Chordata > Actinopteri > Cypriniformes > Xenocyprididae > Anabarilius > Anabarilius grahami. The sequence goes on from RJVU01007007.1 coordinate 3,291,518, forward strand.
CATTTTAAAAGGCCCTGTACCCTTTACATTAATTAAAACACCAAAACCCAAAGGCACAGAAGAACAGAACCTAAATCAATGGGGAATTTAAAAGGTTGAACCTTTTTATTTAGGAGATTTTTAAAAGTCAGTGTGATAGAGGATCTTTGCAAGATTTGATGCTCTGTTTTCATCATGTCGGGGAAATGCCACTCTTTTATCTGCGCAGTCATTGACATCTCTGTTTTAGTCTGACGACTTCCAAATGAATCCATTAAATCCCTCAGCCGAAATAAAACTGTAAAACACGCTCATGAGGAACTGGATTAGCACGAACACAGCTTTGTATGCCACCAGCGTGCGGGTCGACCCATGCCGGCATTTTCCAAATGTCAATAAGCACACAGTGATTTATCTTTAAGTCTAGTTGCAAAGTGCCCTGTGTCAATAACAGCTGTTGATGGAGCGTCTGCTCGTGTGCTTTCTCAATGGCTTATAATTTATGTAAAACATAAAATACACAAACAGACCACAGCTGATCTGTGGGTCAGCAGAATCAGAGGCCGTGTCAAAGATGTAATTGAGAACTTTGAGATTGATGTCTCCCTCATATATAAGACCTGTGAATTTTATAAGCTACTATAAATTTCTCCAAATTTGCATTGATTGTAATTTTCTCATTTTAGCCAGCGGGATCTATTGATCATATTTTGATAATTTTTTATACTTTTGTTTTGGACATACGCCATATACCTCTCGAAAAATGTAACTATAAGCGTTGCATAAATAAGTTGACTGCAAAAGCTGTGATTAGTCCTCTTTACATAGACTGTAAAAAAAGATGGACAGCGTGTCTCCGCTTCTGGTGCGTTCAAATCCTCCTGGAAGTTCGTACATTGTTTACGAGGTGGGAAGTCGTGTTTACGGCGTCAGGTGAGTTCAAGTCCCTTTCATCGGAGTAAGATGGCAGTGTACCTACTTTAAAGGGTTAGTTCACCCAAAAATGAAAATTACCCCATAATTTACTCACCCTCGAGCCATCCTAGGTGTATATGACTTTCTTCCTTCAGCCAAACACAATCAGTGTTACATTAAAAATATCCTGGCTCTTCTCAGCTTTATAATGAGAATGATTGGAGGATGAGTTTTTGAAGTCCAAAAAAGTGCATCCATTGATCATAAAACGTACTCCAAGTGGCTCCGGGGGTTAATAAAGGCCTTCTGAAGCGAATCGATGTGTTTGTGTAAGACAAATATCCTTATTTAAAACTTTACAAAGTAAAATAGTGAGCTTCCGGTGCGACAGCCATGCGCATTTGACTTGCGTCTAAAAAACTTTAACTTCCACGACATAGTACACAATGAAAGGAATGATGTGGGAATTCATTCAACACGACTCTCTCAGGCCCTGTCCCAAATGGCACACTTCATATGTACGTACGGTCTTGTGGACTTACAATGGCTGCCACGTACGTGTGTCCTTTAAGTCCATGAGACCGTAGGGTGTCCCATTTGTCATTTTAGGTTTCAGAAGTGTGCTCGTGAGCGCCCCCTTTCCAGTCGATATGCGCCCTTGATGCGCACTTTTGCTGAGCCCGCACTGAAGCGAGCTCCACAGCAGACTTCTTCCCGACAATCAAAGCGACCTTACGTCACAAAAGTGCAGACTCGTAGAAAGACCACGAGTGATTAGGGTGTCATTTGGGACAGGGCCTCACAGTGCATTATGGGTATTTTCTAGCCATTGAGCGTACATCGGTTGTACACTTGCGGTTCACTACAAATGGCTGTTCCCTCAGTAGTGCCCTATTAAAAGGTATGGGGGTGATTTCAGACACAGCCCAAGTCTTCACTGTAGTGTGATCCTGAGGTGGAGCCACGGCATCAAGGTCTCGCACATACTCCCGCAGACTCAATCATGACATTACACACGTTTTTATAGCATCAAAAAATAAAAACAGTCTTCTTGGGAAAACGAACACTTGGATATGCGTCTGCTACGTGGATGCGTTGAACACACATCTGTAATTGGATGTTTTAGTTTAGCTCATGTCCCATTCGATTACATGGAGATGGTGGGGTTTGTGACCTATACAGCAGCCAGCCACCAGGGGGGCAATAAAAATGCTTTGGCTTCACTTTTCAGGACTTGCAACACACTTGCTTTTTTGTAACAAGAGACCAGAATGATAAAAATATACATATGTGGTCGCTTGCAATAGAGGCTTATTGCTGGAAACTTCTAATGAAAGCGGTGAGGCTGATTACTAGTGATGTGAGAAACTTTTTGAAACTCTGAATCAATTTCAATCATTACTTCGCAAATTAATTCACCGTTTCAAAGTGCTTGAAACACTGCACTGGTCAAAATGCATAAATACATCGAAAATAATTAGTCCATTTATAAATGACACACATTGAAAATGTTTTCATGAAAGTATAATCTATTAAATGTAATCTACAAAATAAGTAAACACCATTAAGTATGACTTCTATAAAATTTGCGTTCTTTTATTAATTCGTAGTGCTTGATTTGTGAGTTGTTAGGCAGGGCTTGGTAAACTAGGTCAATTAGAAGCAATTAAAATATCATTCTCCTTTTTTGTGTTATAAATGCATAAGTATTATCATTCATTACATTAATTAAAAATGAACCTACTTTATAAAACTGAGATCAGTTAAAATCATTAAACGCTTGCCATAGGCTACTCGAGTAGTTCAGGGGTTCATTCGGCGTGCCATCCGAATTTTGAAATGTTCAAAACAGTATGACCTAACAAAGCCTCATTTGCTGAAATCATGTCTTGGCGAGTTTGATACAAGTCAAGTTCCCGAACCACTGATTCTAGACCAAAACATTCGTAAATGTTTTGAAACTCTGTCCATCATTAAACAGAGTTAGATTACTGGAAGCTTGTAATGAAAGCAGCGAGACTGATTCCACACAGGTTGGACTGAGATGACCTTTAACTATAAATGAACCAGCAATCCGAACATATTTGTTTATCCATATAAAAGCATATATAATTGCTTATACCATGGTAACCTCACAGCAACATGCTAAAACACAATAGCATTGTGTTGGCTTCCCAAAATAAAAAAATCTAATTGGTTAAACTGCTTTTTAATTGTTATTAGGATTCCAATAACTTAAGCCAAGGTTTGTTGGCAATCATAGCCCATTTATGTGGAGGAAGAGGAGCAGGTAACAACATAATTTAGGGATTTACTTTGATTCTCAGTTACAATGGGGTTCTCAAGTGGAGAATGTTTGTACACAAGCTAGTCAGCGCTTGCACTTTCTGCAAAGACTCAGGGTTTATGGAATGAATAAAAGTGCCATACTGCTGTTCTATAGAGTAGCCATTGAATACATCATATGCTATGTGTATGATGCTATTTAGTAATCTGTCCATTAAATACAGGTCACAACTTCAGAACATGGTAGAGCTAGAAAAATAAATGGCATGTTACACCCATTTGCTCTTCAAGAGATATTTAAGAGGACTGTAAAGATGCAGAGTCTTAAAACAGCCGTGTTGATCTGCTTTATCAATGCAGAAGGGTCAAGAGCCCAACTAAAGCAAACACCGATCACCATGATGGTGACTTCAAACTAAACATTTTCAATAAGACATCAACATCTAAACCTCTGTTAATTCTCAATAAAAACTTCTGTAGACGTGAGACAGAAATAAATTCAGTCTGGTTAGTAATAAGTGAAGCTGGTAATGCTGTTTGTGGTGTTGTTTAATCAGATCTTTAGAGATTTAATGTCTTTTATCTTCAGTTGATTTCATCTAAGGCTGTGGCTGAAGAAAGTCATAGTTTGTGTTCTTATTTCTCTTTCTTTCAGAGCTTGTTCACAGCAGGTGTTTGAATGATTAAAAGAATGTTTCAGGAACATCATACTAACCTTTAAATAACATTCTATTAACATTAAGGAAACTGGCAATTTTGATGTTCTTGGAATGTTACAAATCAACGTTCCTAGAATGTTGAATTTTAAATCAAAATTAAGTTGAAAGAACGTTTGAGGAACATCATACCTTATAAAATACAGTCCTCTAACGTCAAGAAAACTGAACAACACTAAATATTTAGAGAACGTTCTTATAACAAAATTCTGTTAGCTGGGTATAGGCTACCAACTATAGACTGTAAAAAAGATGAATGACACACCTTCACTCTCTACCATTGTAGAAAAGCCTGGAGCCTGAGTCTGAGCAGTAGTGAGCATGAAGTGGAGCCGCGATATCAAGGCCCCGCCCACACTACTGCAGAATCGGTTAGTAAAGTTTACTGCAGAACAAATCATTATGTCAATGTGAAATAAACAGTTATGGAAATGTAGAAATTAAAGTTGAAGCTCCAATCTCCTCCCGAAAATCCTGAAAAAAGTCTGTTGGTGCCTCAGTGTCAGTGACTACTTCACTCAGAGAAGCTGTCAATCTCAGCTGTCAATCATGACGTCAAATGCCCGATTTTATAGCATCAAATAACTAACTAAACCCAAACTTATTTAAAAAATGAACACTTGAATTTACATCAGCATGATAAAAACTACCTAAAATGATAGAAACCATCTTTGGAAAAAATGTATTTGAAGTGAAATTTGACTGTTTAGTTTTTCTCACGTCCCATTCGATTAGATGGAGAGGGTGGGGTTTATGATCGATACTGCATCCGGCCACCTGGGGGCGATCAAAACATTTTGGCTTCACTTTTCAGGACTTGTGCAGCACACATGGTACCGAACAATTATTGAACAATAATATATGATGGGTGTGTAATGTGTTTTTTGTTTCTTTTCTTTAGGTGTAGGTATAGTGCAATATTAGAATTGTGTAATGATTGAGGTATTGCATCTGGAAATGTCATGCAATGTTTTATCTTGTGTTGAATGATTCTTGAGTGCAACTGTATGGTGGTTTGTATGTGTTGTAGGTATGTGTGTTGATCTGCTCCCTCGTTTGCCCAAGACAAATTTCTCCTATGAGAGACAATAAAGGTTAACTAACTAACTTCCATAAGGTGAAAAAACCACCCACCCAATTAAGCCCAAAATATAGGCTACTTCACTTTTTGCAGCATACATGAGGGTCAGCGTACAGTGTGCGTGACGCGAAATTCGTCATCAGAAGAGTACTGTACGTGCATTGCTGGATTTTTGTAACCGTGCATACTTTGTACACACAGGCCACACAAGCGCATTTTATTTTTTTGCAGTAATTAGTTTATCCACAAGGTGGCAACCATGCCCTAGGGGTGTTGATTCACAAGGTAGTAAGAAAACCTGCATAAACAGAACAGACTGGAACACATGCAAGCTACAGCAAAGATGGAGACGACAGGTTGTGTGAAGAGGTTAGAAATTACCCTCATTTGTACTCTAGCATGAAAGAATGCAGATATATTTACAGTTAATGAGTTGTAACGCATTGCGAGAGATTGCTCAAAACTGTGCATGTGTAGGCGTACAAGATAATTGAAGTATACTTTGCAAGGCTGTGCGTGTAAAAAAACAAAGTATACCTAGGCCTTTATTCTCTCTCTCTTCTCTCCTTCTTTAAAATGCTGATAATGTCAACCTAATTAGTCTGTGATTGTGCAATCATGAACAATTATTGGACCATCCTCATGTGCATAATACAAATGACAATTAATTACAGATGGTAATTGTCAGCGTTTGGTTAGGGAGCAGGTATCATGCCGTGAGGTATATATCAGACCTCATCAGGAGAACGAGACGGGATTTGCAGCTCATCGGCTTTCATTGTTCATGAAGCCGTCCATCGGGGGAAGTGGGTGTTTGGTTGCTTGAGCTCTGCAAAGTTTGTTTATCTTTTTTTTTCTCTCTCTGTTGACTTTGTGTTGCTATTTAATAATACTTTATCATACTGTAACTATTTGATTCATATGCAAGTATTAGGTTTGTCCTGAGGGAGAGAACATTTGAATTTAAATCTTATAATATGAATTATACAGTCAAATAAAGATTTAGAAGATTTATGCTCTGCAAATAGGGCGTTTAATTTCAAGAAAACTCTTTAATTTTTCACGATCAATTCCACCGCATCTGAAAAATTAGATAACCTTAAACATCCATTTTAAAATGATTCATTACACCAGCATCAGCAATACAGTCTGAGATTGAGAGAGATTTTAACGATCAATTTCACCACATCTGAAAGATTAGATAAAGGTAAACATCCACCTTAAAATGATTCATTACACCAGCATCAACAACACAGTCTGAGATTGAGAGATATTATATCGGCAGTTAATGCAAAGTTCTTTGTGTCCAGAACAGAAGTTAAACCTGTTCCTGAATCCCCCAAAAGACATCACAAAAGGACAAACTCATTCAAAAGGCATTGCAATTAAGTTCTAAAGCAGAGCGAGCCAATTAAAGCTGAAGTTTTACAAAAACATCTGTGTGTAGACCATTATGGTCATTATCTGTGAATAATGATCAATCCATGAAAGACGCTTTCAGCTGGAACGAATGACTCATAATTTTAGCTGTGTAAAAAGGCTGGATGGGGGGGGGTATTTGTGATTCTTCAGGTCAACAGAGAGAACAATGGGAGCTGAAAAAGAAAAATTGACATGCATATTGATTTGTGACAGTCCCTTAGAGACCTGAGACAAAATGTCAGAAGTTAGTTTGCCATCGACCAGCTCAACTGCCTCTGATATTAATTATAGAAGGCAAATAGTTAAAGCAAGACTGGACGTGTCCATCATGCTAAAGGCACCCACACACTACAAGATAATCGGGCCGATTTTGGATCCAATTCTCCCCTTCCGACAATCAAGTCCCAATTATCTTGATGGTTCTGCAGATTATCTTTTTAGATTTTCCTGTGGTGTGAGGTGTGTTGATTGAATCTGCTCGGAAGAACGTCAGGGGCAAATCCTGTTGTGTGGGGGAAACCCTGAGGACAAACACACACACTCTGTAGATTGTCACGTGGAACGAAATGATACCCAGTCAGAAAGTGAGCTGATGGAAGACGGAAGCATAGCATGACTTCATCAAGCGGCAACCTCCTCCAGTTTCTCTTGAAGCTAATACGGAAGTGACTTAGTCTGCAATTCATCGACTGGCCACTAGGGACAGCCTCCAAAAGAGAGCAGAATCTCATTGAGTCCCATGTTAAAACGGCCAACTTTACAGCAGAAAAAAAGCTGGTGCAAATTGTGGTTTTGGTCTATACTGCTAATGTTGCCCTTCATGACAACTCTGAGGGGGGTGAATTTTTTTATAACTCATTCATTTAAATTATATTTAGCCTTAAAGTTCTGCATAATTAAGGGTGCGGTCACTTGCGTGACAGGTGGATTGCGCTGCTGTCTGTGAGCCGTCACCTCAGCTAATTCCAGCCACTGAACTTGGCATCTCTGGCCTTTTTTCGGGATTATTTTATACAATTATAAAATAATATGTCTTGCTGCGTTAATGGTCGAGACTCGAGACAGATGTGCACGCATGCGGAAGATAAACAGAACACACGTTGTTGGATCGTCTTGGCATTGGCTAAAAGTTTTGTTTGTGAGATTTACTACAATGAGTCTCTCACAGTCACGTTTGACTGAGAGATTTTGCGAGATTTCCCGTGTTCACAGTTGGGACTCTGGTTGTTTGCGAATGGAATCTGTTACTGTGTGGTGTGTTGTCTTATGTTGCCTTCATGTGCAATCGGAATTATTGTAAATACGAGCTTCCTAGTTAAAAATTGCACATAAACGCCCTCTGATGTCGTGTTTACCACTGGGAAGTTCGGAAATAATGCTGCGTTCACGCCACCTCGTATTTACCGGAATCTTGAGATGACAACACGTGACGTTATATTCGGAGCTGTTCACGTCCTTGGACTGGGAATTATGCGTTTCCATGGCACCACTATCAACGCCTATGAATCTACAGCGGTCAGATGGTACAGCGGCCACGTGGTACATCTGGGAGCTTTCAGAAAACTCCCAGTTTACAAGCTGTAATTACGAGCATCTTGTCATTAATGTAGTGCATATTTGCATAAATGAGTATTCATATATGATATGAATCTTCAGCAAGCGGATTATCTAGATAGCACTCTGAATGTTGTTATGGTTGTCAGTGCATGGGACACTATTTTTGGTTTTAATAAGATTTTCCCAATAAATAGGCAAGAATAAACCTGGTGACCTCTATGATTCAGACAGCAAATCACTTGAATGAAACAAGCTCGTAATGAAATTTCCGATGGTACTTGAAGGCAGCATTAGTCACATAGGGGCACTCCAAACACTAGAGAAACTAAACTGTAAAAATCTACGATTTTTTTATCGTCATGTTCGTAGTCACTCACATTTTGAAAATCTGATTACAACATAAACTTTGATTGGATGGTGTTATGACATTTTTACCCAAAATGAGACTAAAATTGCAAAACCTATTCATCTTTTTTTTTCGAAGATTGTGAACGGGATGCCATTCACTGAATTAGTAATCCAACATGATGAGGTCATGTGACAACAACGCTCCAGCAGTACACTGTCCTCACATTTTAGTAGTTAAAAGAATCAGACTTTTTTAAATGTTGAGCAAGCAATCTCATTGGCTGCCAGATCAGCAGAACCAATCAACTTGCATTCTGTTTTGTTTAGAAAAAAGTAACATCTGATAAATATTGAAATAATAGAGTAAAAATGCATCTGTAATTATTTCTTACTCATTTGTCATACTAGAAATAGACAGTCAAATGCTTTGCATTGTGCCACACTCTTTCTAACCAATTTTTTTTTACTGGCATTTTGCCTTTTTATTAGATATTGGAAAAGTCATGGAAATTAATAAAATGTTGAAAGGTCAGAGAAAACTAATGGATTTTTTTTCTAGTCAGTATACATTTTTCTAGTCATCTGTTAGACAGAACATTAGATAGGACAAGCACAACAACTGCATATGATAGAAACAATGCACATGGCTCTGAAATCACAACTTTTTAAGTCATTTAAAAAAAATCATTTGATAGATTACGCTCCACAAAGAGTAATTTCTAGCAGAAGACTGCAAGCAAAAAATACATTGACCGTAGAAATTTCCATGATTTTTACATGACTTTTAAAATTGTATACATTTCCATGCCTTTTCCAGGAGTGAAAATAACACTTTTGAAATTCCCTGATATTACCAGGTTTTCCAGGAAGGTGATTGTGGGACACAGTTTTTCAGTCATCCAGGTACTTCAAACATACAAAAAAAATTGCTATATATATATATATATATATACTGCAGATATAATATGCTAATTTGAAATCTTTTTAATATACAACATTTTCTTTAGACATCCGTTTATATTTAGTGATAGTTGTAGGCAAATGATTCACAATTTAACCTGTGTGTGAATCTTCAGAAAAGGCCCCTCTTATTTGTTCATCCTTGAGTCTCCTTTGAAAGGAAATGATGAATGAAGAGAGCCGAGTTCCTCTGTCACCTGATCCATCTCTTTTTTCCCCTGTTCTCCGAGAGCTCCACGGTGTTTGTATTTGCCCTGCTCTCAAAAAGGTTAAGCAAGAAAGTCAAGCATTCTGGTTTGACAGCTCCGACACCATCAGCAGCTCCGGGGTCCCTTAACTTCATTCAGAGCAGTTTAGTGGAGAGATGATCTTGAAGAAATCACCTTATTCTGCTGTCATGTGATGCTCTCTGTTCCTCATCTCGACTAAAGGTTGCATAGTGATTTCTTTCCATTTCGTGACTTCCTCTTGCCATATGTGCAATGGGGGGAAAACAACACAGTGCCAGTAGACGAGCAATTGTGGATTGATTCTTTTTTAATATTTTGTGTTGCGCTTCTAATTGCTTTGTGCTGTTGTTGAGCAGCAGGTTGATTGTAAATGACACTTCATCGGTTCATTACACACAGAAAAATCAATTGAAAGTTTTCTACTTAATCTTCAAGATGTTTTCAAGAAAAATAACAATCTGTCAAAAACAGGGTATTGTTGTTTTGAAAATTTCATTTTTCATTTTAGTAAGTTTTAATGGAGAATAAATAGTTTTCATTTAATTTTTTTGTCTAAGTGTAGTTTTCATCCCTAACAGCGCCACAACTTGTCCAGTCCTGTGGCACATACTAAATACAGAAATAAATCATTAAATATTTCATTATAGTACCAGTTTTTCCAGTGATTAATTCTTTTTTGGAAGCTCTTAAAAGTGTGAAGTGGATTTTATTTTTCTGTCTGCTGCCTTTCAAACCCAGTGNCCAGTGTTGGGTAAGTTACTCCCCAAAAAAAAAAAAAAAGGAATTAATTACTAGCTACTAATTACATCTTCAACAGTGTAGTTAGATTACTGTACTAATTACTCTCTCTAAAATGTATTGCATTACTTATTACTTTATAAATCCCATATCAACTTTAAAGGATAGACATGAAACAGCTCTTTTAATTTTTTTAAACAAATGATATTAAATTGCATAAATTATAATTGAACTGACTTAACTTTATTTTAACATTAGACATTACATTTTGATGTTAAATTCACTGTTTTATATAGAATTGTTCGGTCACACTTTAGATTAGGGTCCAATTCTCACTATTAACTATTAACTACAACTTTTGCCTCAATAAACTCCTAATAACTGCTAAGTAATAGTTAGTAAGGTAGTTATTAAGTTTAGGTATCGGGTAGGATTAAGGAATGTAGAATATGGTCATATAGAATAAGGCATTAAAGGGTTAGTTCACCCAAAAATGAAAATTCTGTAATTAGTTACTCACCCTCATGTCGTTCCAAACCCGTAAGACCTTCGTTCATCTTCGGAACACAAGCTAAGATATTTTTGATGAAATCCGATGGCTCAGTGAGGCTGATTTCAAAACACTGCATCGAAGCTTTGCGAATCTTTTGTTTCGAATCAGTGGTTCAGATCGCATAAACAAAGCCTCGTTTACTGAAATCACGTGACTTTGGCGCTCCGAACCACTGATTCGAAACAAAAGATTCGCAAAGCTTCGATGCAGTGTTTTGAAATCGCCCCCTTAACTAGATATTGTTGAAAAGTCGTTATTTTGTTCTTTTGGCACACAAAAAGTATTCTCGTCGCTTTATAATATTAACCCTTTCAAGCGTGAGTTTAAAATATTCTAGCTGACCCCCAGAGTGTCACATGTCTGTCTGTTTTTGCACCATGTTCTGTTCGTCACATGTTCTCCTTTGTTCAGTTTCCCGCCTTTAATTTGTATCCTTGGTTACTCATTTGATTAGTGTCTTCAGTTCAGCTGTGTCTTGTTTGTTAGCTCATTAGTTCTTGTATAAGTACTCCTTGGTTTGTTCACTCTTTGTCCTGTCACTGTTATGTTTTTGGATGTGTTTACCTGCCGTTTGAGTTATTATTAAACCTTAGAGTTCTTTTGGAAACCAGCTTCTCCTGCTTTCTTCCTCCAATGGTCACACACCGTTACACAGAGTGAGTTTTTTTTAAGATGACGTTATTTCAGAACGTTTGCCCTTATTGTTTCCATGGTGATGTGTCATTCGTGTCACGTAACACACCGCAGCCACAGTAACACTGTATGACAGATGGATCGCTATTTTGTTTTTCCTTTTTTATTCAAAATATTTACAAACTATGACAAGTGCTGAGCGTGTCCGTCTCACAGCCAAAGCACGAAAGCACAGTTATGCGACTTCACTGAATGTTCTAAGTCCCATATGTGGGACCGTACCGCTCAAAAGGTTAAGGTTGAACCACTGTACTCACATGAACTGTTTTAAATACGTCTTTAGTACCTTTCTGGATCTTGAGAGGTTCAGTGACATTGCTGGCAATGCAGGCCTCACTGAGCCATTGGATTTCATCAAAAATATCTTAATTTGTGTTCCGAAGATGAACAAAGGTCTTACGGGTGTGGAACGACATGAGGGTGAGTAATAAATGACATTATTTTCATTTTTGGGTGAACTAACCCTTTAGTATGTGCTTTATAATATTAATAAACAGCCAATATCCTAGTAATATGCATGCTAATAAGCAATTAAAACTAAACTAAAATGTAACCAAATGTTACCAGTTTTTGCTTATTCTTATGTAACTTTATTACTTTGAGTTTGATGAACTTAAACGTTTTGAGGAAACTGATTGCCTTAAATTGTTTAAGTAGCTATATAGTTGTTAAGACATGGTTAGATTTGTTACCTGAATTCAAACTGAATGAGTGGATTAAACTTAAAATCTTTAAGTTGAGTTTACTCTGACTAAACTGACACTAAAATAAGTGAATTTAACTTAATGTATATGAGTTTACAGTACTCATACTTATTGGTTTTAAAACTTAAATGGTTTAAGGCAATCGGTTTCCTTATGGTTTAACATAACTTATCGGGTTTTACAATGTAAAAAAAAAAAAAAAGGATGCCTAATAGTCTTAGTTAACCATACTAACCTTGAGGCAGCAAAACAATAAATCGCATGCTTTCATGGGTATTTCACCTCTTCCTCTCAGACTGTCTGTTATGAATTTTCAGTATGATTAACCACCCAGATGCACAGCGTCGTTCAGGAGGATGGAGTGCAGATATACGTCTCACACAGCGCCTGTATGAAGCTCTGGTTTGTAGAAATGTTTCATCATACATTCAGAGGCTTGAATCATTTTCCTGCAGCAGGTTTCGCACAGCGCAGGATGAGGAATGACGACGTTTATTTAGGGCTTCATATGTCACATTTCCGAGGCTTCTCGCGTGCTGTGATCATCAGTTTCGGAGCGTTTGGAGGGATATAAATGTGCATACTTGTATCTTAATTTACATAAACATCTCGGTGTCTGCTGTAAACTCGGGTGCTCAGGAAGAGCAGCAGCTCTGACCACGCCGTGTCCACAACATCAGGCCGATAAAGTTCAAGGCACAAGCTCAAAAGTTGTGTGCTGTGTGGATTGGGCTAAATTGAAGCTTTAAGCTGCCATCACTTCTGGCCGTGTGCAGAATCAATAGATGCATCCTGAAAGTGGCTGCAGAAGTAATTTACTCAGCACTGGTCACAACAGATAGGCAAATTCAGCTCCAGCACTCAGGGCTCCACACACACGGCGCAGGCAACTGAAGAATGTGCTGATGAAGGCTTTTCCAAATAGCTGCACTTACGAAGTGTGTGACTAGACTTTCGATTAAGATGACAAAGCCGGAAGCAACAAGGACTGTAATTTAATCCAGTGCAAACACGAGGCTCTGTACCTCGAGTAAGATCATCCTTTGAAGTCCATTTAGTTTCAAGATGGATCCGTCGTGGTCGGGCCAACCTTTAAAAGCCAAGATGATGGATTAAAGACACGGTAGAACTCATTTGTATAAAGATGTTTGGAGGGTTTGTGAAATATCACTAATGCTATCATGGGGAGATTATATCAGGGTAGGTTTGCATTTCCTCTACCGCTTTATTCAAGGATGGCTTATTCAGATTAGATGTGAATAGAGGAGGATCTTATGACTGTATGTATTTAAAGACTTTTTAAAGAGAGCATTTTTTATGCTTGTGTATGTTAATTTGTTATAGGGTTGTCAAAAGTACCGACTTCGATACCAGGTCGGTACTGAAATTTAAAAAATGTGATGCTTTGAGCATTGTTGTGCGGATTCGTAAACACTGTTGGCCATTGTGTTCACGTGCTCAACAGATATGTCTGTGATTGGCTACAATGATCAACGCTTCAAAAACATGTTGTAAATAGACATCTTTGGATACACACAAAGGTGTCTATCAGCGGATGCCTGCTTTCAAACACTTCTGCTCCCGCTTTCAAATTCAAACACTTCGATGTGCTTTCAAATGCTCCTGTGCATTGATCATTGTAGCTAATCACAGACATGTCTGTTGAGTGCGTGAACACAATGGCCAATCAGAGGTGTTTAAGAATCCACTCAACAGCGCTCAAAGCGCCACATTTTTAAAATTTCAGTACCGACATGTATCGGTAGTTTCGAAGTCGGTACTTTTGACTATTATTTTGTTACATTAGTGCATTAGCCATTAGGTGTCATGAGCTAACAACAAACAACATTTTACAGCATATATTCTTGTAGTTTGAGTAATTGTTATATAGGGGTGAATCCAGCTTGATTGGGACACTTTTTTTCCCCAGTCATCTCAATGGCAAAAAATTTCCCAATCATCCTGAATTCACCCCTAAATGTACTGTCCACCTTTCCACTCTATCTGCAGCTCAATTCCAACCTTAATTAAACACATCAGAACCAGCTTATCAAGGTCTTCAGGATAACTTGATTAGGCGGTTTGATTAGGGTTAGAACTAAACTCCTCCAGGAACAGAATTCAACAGCCTTGCTGTAACTCTTAAAACCCATAATTATTCATTAAAAGAATCCGCTCATTCTAGTCATTCGTTTGGGAATCGGACTACTCTGGCTGCACTGTATGTTATGATTCACTAAAAACAACCAGCTCATAAAAGTCATCTGTTCTTGAATCGCCTGTTGTTGATTCACTAAAAGAGCCAGTTCATGAAAGTCACTGGCCGCATCTGAAATCACATACATCCAGACTAGGGTTGTCAAAAGTATCAACTTCGGTACCAAGTCAGTACTGAAATTTTAAAAATGTGATGATACCAGCAGGTGTCTATTAGCAGATCTCTAATATATCCGCTAATAGACGGATCTGCTGACAGACGCCTGTTTCCAAACGCTCCCGCGTGTATCTGTGTAAGCGCTCAGTGAAGAGCATCAAAGATGTGTATTTACAACATGTTTTTGAAGCGTTGATCATTGTAGCCAATCACAGACATATCTGTTGAGCGTGTGAACACAATGGCCAATCAGAGGCGTTTAAGAATCCGCTCAACACGTACTGGACTTCCGAACGGTACCGAAGTCAGTACTTTTGACAACACTATTCCCACCTATATGTGACAAAAGAAATTTGTCCAAATTCACTGCTCTTACAAGAGAAGGCAAAATGTACCCAGATGACCTACTATTTCCAGCGAGATTCTGAAGTGCGAATACGATGGACACTTGTAAATTTGTGAATGGCAGTGTAGTGACGCAACTGACGCTGGTAGGTCACATGATAATGATGACATGGTGAATATAGTACATCTGAGGCCTCATTTATAAAATGTTGCGTAGAAACTGTCCTACGTTTGATCTAAGATAATTTCTCAAATGTGTGTACGTGCGATTCCAAAAAACGAACGTACGCACAAAAAAACATGTACGCCTCTCTTTCAGATGTGAAATCTATAAATCGCAAATGATCTTGAAATTGTGAGCAGATGAATGGTTTCAGATCTCCGCCTTGTAAACACCCCCTAATTAATATCATTAGTATATAATAGAGCACCATTCAACGTTTCAACCATTCAAATTCTTTAGATTCTTTAGAATGGCGGGCGGCAAGAAAAAGAATAGTGAGGCCGAAATCGGGGTCCTGTTGGCGGAAGTAGAGGTTTGTGCTATACATGCTACATAATTTACCTTTAACACTGCAAAAAATGCTTTTTTCTTACTTAGATTTTTTTGCCTTGTTTCCAGTCCAAATATCTAAACCAAGAAGCATTTTCTAGACAAGTAAAAAATATATTGTCTTGTTTTCAGAAAAAATAAGTCAAAATTGAGTGAGGTTTTTCTTTAAAACAAGCAAAATAATCTACCAATGAGGTAAGCAATCTTGTTTTTGGTTTGAAATAAAATTATTTTGCTTACCCCATTGGCTGTTATTTTGCTTGTTTTAAGGAAAAACTCACAAAAATTTTACTTATTTTTTTTCTGAAAACAAGACACTTTTCCACGTTTTTATAAATATGAACTTTGCCGTGGATTTTAGCGTAATTTGTGCATACGCATGCTTTATAAATAAGGCCCAAGGAGTATGTTCATACTACACAGTAACACATTCACAGTATGATCCTATTTTTAGTGGTCGCAAAGTAATTATATATTCAAAACAAGTACCCTACCTACTCAAGGGAGTATGCAATTTCAGATGCAGCCATTCCTTTGGGAATTGGACTACACTGGCTGCTCTCTATGTTTTTGATTCACTAAAAAGAACCAGCTCATAAGAGTCATTTGTTCTTTAATCACCTATGCATACTGTATTTTGTTGATTTACTAAAAAGAAACGTCTCATGAGAGTCATTAATCAGTCCACACTGGTCATGAGGTCTATAGAAAGAACCGGCTCATAAGACTCATTTGTTCTCGAATCAGACTAGGTGCGTGTACTGACAGTTTGTGTATAGCTCTTGAGGATAACTTACCTGCAATTATACCTGCTAACATTCTACAGTACAGTCTTTAAAAAAAATAATAATAAAAAAATAATAAATCACATTAACAGTATGCACAGTATGATTTCTCCTGCCTGGCACAGATTCAGCTGTGAACGGAGCTCCTGCAAAGGCTGCAAGTTGTTCATCAGTAATTCATGTTCATACATAATGCATTAAAAATATATTGGTATATTTAGAAATGCACATTAACCAAGATTATTAAATGCTGTAAAAGTGTTGTTCATCATTGTTACTTATTGATACACAATCCATAAACTGATGTTATCACATTTTTAAGTCTAGTCTCTCTTGGATACTCATAGTTTAGGCTGTTTTTGCTACTGTACGGTTACTTCTTTTCATATGAAATTCAATACAGTGAATGCCAGCCATCTGTTTCATGCAAATGGCTTTCCTGTAGCTCAGTGGTTAGAGCATGGCACTAGCAATGCCAAGGTCATGGGTTCGATCCCAGGGATTGCACATACTCCGATACAAATGTATAGTATAATGCAATGTAAGTCGCTTTGGATAAAAGCGTCTGCCAAATGCATAAATGTAAATGTAAATCAATATTTTCCAGTCTTAACTAGTTACATGAAACTTGGTCACTCGTGTTTTTATTTCTGTGCCATTGTGCTGAGTAGCTAAAGTTGCACATTACTATATTAAACATTAAATATGTTTTAACTATCTGTGATTGTGTTGCATCATGCAGTGTTTTTGCTGCCAGAGTGAATAGACTGTTTGTCACTCGGTGTTAGTTTTCTTTCCAAAGAGCAAGGAAAATCTCCTTTAAATGAAGCATTAATGAAAACTTTCATAACCTATTTATCATACAGCATGCATATTTCAGTTGGTACATTTGAAACGACATAATCGGATTTGACAGGAAGCCATGAAAAAACATTACATGGACCAAAAAAAAAAAATAGATGCCACCTCAGCTTTAATGACCACAGAACGTCTTTTCCCACAAACTGTTTTATTCAACACTTATTTTGTAATCATGATTATTTGATCAGTGTAATTGCTCTGATGCACAGCTCGAGTTAAAGTTTCACTCAGAACGTTCTGCAGGCTCATCCGACCACGGGAGGCACTTCCTGCATCAATTAAGCAATGTAAACACTTACGCCAGACATTCAGGGGGGCTGCGGGAAAGAGAAGCTTACTTAAAACAGTGAGCTTAAACATATGGCAGCCTTAAAATAAGCACAACATTATAACAAAAAAAAAAAGTTCAATCACACTCCCACCAGAATGGGGGGGGTTTATGAGCAATTATGTATAGAAAAACAACAAGAGCACATTGTTGGAGGTATAAAAAAAGCTTTTAACAACAGAGCGTTTGAATTCACAGGACGTGTACATACGTAAATGCATTTATTAACCATGAAGTGTTGAAATGATCAGCTCACATTTAATACGTGTTTAGAAAAAGAAAAAAAAATTGGGGGATTTACATTCTGGTCTCTGGCATGTAAACACTACGCTGTCCACGCTAACAAAGCTCCTGAAGAACTCCTCTCACATGCAGTTTGGTCGTGTGTGTTTTTACACATTCGCTTTGCATTGGAAAAAAACACAAAGCATGAAATCGTAAAGACAAGAGACCACATAACGAGCGAGATGTAATTAAAAAACAGTTTAGTGCACACAAGTGAAATCTATCTTACAGAGTCTTTAGAAAAGCACAGAATGATCATTTTCAGCGACGACCTCAGGAGGATAATTCATCCTCATTTAGATTTCTTTATCAACAGAGAAACACTGCGGTTGGCATTGAACAGACATCCTTGTGCTTTGGGCCACAGCAGAAGAACTACAAAACGGCCCAAGTTTGGCTCCTTGTTTAAAAAATAAACAAATACAACCCTCGAGTTTTTCCCGCATCCGAGTACCAGATCCCAGGCTGCGTGAAACAGATTAGATCGGCTCACGATTGTGACTCCTGATTGTCATGTTATGAAACGACGTCCAAGGTTTTTTTTCCCCCTCGTTTTTCTTTTTCAAACTTGCAAGTCTTCCACAAAGAACATGAGATCTAAAAAACACGTTACTTTTCAAAATATACAGAAATATGAGCTTGAGATGTTGGAATTGTCTTTCCAAGCTAGCGACGCTTGGATTTGTTCACGAATGATGCATGAAGCACAGGTGACTCCCCTTTAGTGTTCGTTCAAAAGCACGTACGATTCTCACGTTAAACGTGTGTCTGCATTCGTTTCTGCAGCGGTCGTGTCAGGTCCGAGTTTTGGGAGGACGACTGCGAGTAGTGGGATGAAGACGACGCAGAGGCTTTGCTAGCTTTGTCGAACTGCACGTATCCATCCTGCTTGCTGTAGCTGCTGACACTGCTGTCGCACTGTGTGTCCTGGAACGAGCTGGAATCGCTCAGCGATCCCCTCTGGAACTCGCGTTCGCACAGCTCGATGGAGCTGCTGCCCATGCCCAGTACGAAACGCTGGCTGTAGTCGTATAGGCGGTTGGGACCAGCGCCCAGCGTGTTGTAAATGTTGGTGTAAGACATTCCGGTGGGGACGCGGTGCTTTCCGAGGGTCGCCGTGGCAGGGTTTCGGACCTCTGTGTTCTGGTTGGCTGTCAGAGAAATGGTAGGGGTTGGCTGTTCTTTGAAGGTGTTCACGCTGTAGTATCCGTTGGTTGGATCCTATGAGATATAAATAAATAAATTTCATCAATCATTTAATTATTTGGGCAATTTTATGCAAATAAGCTATCGGAAAAATAATGGCAATGACTTAAATTACAAATGTGTAGCACATATAGTGTAAGTTAAACTGTGGTGGATATGGAAGGCTCTGTTTACATCTGGTATTAAGATGTGTTTTGGTCAATCGAATCACAAGTAGGAAGATGCTAAATTTTTAAATATATGTAAAATGTTATGAGCTTGTCCTCTTTCGAGCACTTCCAAAGGTAGTCGAAAACATCCGGATTGCTTTCGTACTGTAGATGGTTGAATGTGTTCGAACAGCCACAAAAGACCACCTACTAATGCGTAAACATTAGGGGCTTTCGCACCGAATAGTTCAAGGAACTCAGTTATAGGAACAGGCCACTAGGATAGTTCCCCAAGAACTAATTTCTCCCCTGGGCCATGTTCCTGGTTGCATTTACACCGAATAGGAACTCTGAAGCGGCCGACAGCGGCGTCTTTAAGAGCGGCATTAACAAACGCTAAAAACCGGTGGATGGAGGATTCTCTGATCGGAGCTGTGTTTGTTGTGTGACGTGGGTTTCGCGATAACAGAGATGGAATGTAAACGCATAATTTGCGTGAATGAAGGAGCAAAAAGTGGGGCTAAGAGGCTAAATCGCCAATGACAACTTTTAGTATTGCATATAAACGAGGTGGAGAAAAGAACACAACCCTGCAGACAACAGGTACATACCGTTATCGCTGTTTTCCATGTTTGTGAAGTAAATATGTTTACACGGCTTTTTAAAAATGCTGGGTGCTGGTGTTTGACATGCGTTTGACCAATCAATGTACACTTATATCACTGATAGTTCCTATAGTGTTGGTTTAGACCCTACTCTGAAGTAGGAGCTAATTTAGGTCCCCCAAAAGGAGTTCCTAGAACTAAAATCATTCCTAGTTCCAGCGGTGCGAACACGGCAAAATCCAGGCACTTTAGCCAATAGCTCTAGGAACTATGAAAAGGTTCCTCCGGTGTGAAAGCCTATTATGGGAAGCGCGCTAGCCAGACGGGCGGGCTGTAGACCTAAGTTTAGTTTGAAGACGAAAAACATATCAAACGCAATGTTCTCTCACCATTCCTGATTTCTAACAAGCACTCACCACGTTCGGCATGGTCTTGCACAAAGAAATCAGGACAGAAGGGGTCGAAAATGGACAAAAGAGATTAAAACACCAGGTGTAAACGGGTATTTCTTCCTCATCTTCTTGTGATCCGATCGACCAAAACGCATCTTAATACCAGGTGGAGACGGCATAAATAGGCTCTTTTGTGTTGAAATAACAACGTAATGAATTCTCACCTTAATAAAAGTCAATGAATCATTAAACACATCAAATGAGTCTTTCTTTTTGTTTGTGGATAATTCGCTGGATGTTTTCATAAAGCCTGACATCTAAATAATCTGTTTATCAGAAGTCTGTTAGCACAGTTATTCATTTTATCAAACAATTATTTATATTACAGGACTTTTACAGTATATACCTTTCAGCCGAATTAAAAGAAAAATTGTAGAAAAAGAGAAAGGAAACTGTAATTTTCCTCTCATGTATTTGTAAGTTGTAAAAAGCCAAGGTCAAGTTCAGCTCACACTAATTATAGGCAGCGTGACATGGAAATTAGGGAACAGACTGATAACTGTCCCACGCTAAGAAGATTACATGGTTTAGTGGTGTGAAACAGTCATCTCCAGCATAAACAGTCAAATCCTGTTATCAGCTAATTAAATGGGCCTTGACGATTCATGTCAGCATTAAATATGTGAAATAATCTCCATAAAATTCACTCACATTTTATTTTTGGCCAATTTCTATATAGATAACATATATCTGCTCTCTCTTTTTAATCCTTGCGGCCTTGTGGGAGCGCTGAGGTGAAACAACTCAGGGATTCCTGGAAAAAAAATAGTATGGTGTACACATTTACCGCTGTCAGAGTCAAGGCCGCACCTCTCTGAATGAGGACCAGCGGCCTAATCGTACTAGATGGAATGGAATATTTCAAGATTGACAGTAGATTTCCGCCTTAAAGGGATTGTTAAGGCAAGTGTGGTTGTTGGTAGAAAACATGATCAACATTTTCCGAAGAAACTCTGAGAAAATTCTCCCAAGAAACGTTGTTCACTTCGCAAAAGTTTTGCGTTCCCTCAAGAAACTTTCTTCACTTCACAAAAGTTTTGCGTTCCCCTGAGAAACATTGTGTTCTCCTTGCAAAGGATTTGCATTCCCCCAACTCTATGTTAGGAGTATATATAGGAAAATATATATTTAAATGGAGAAAAAATAATTAAATGCTCTTACGTTCTCTTTTGCATTCCCCCAACTCTATGTTAGGAGTATATATAGGAAAATATATATTTAAATGGAGAAAAAATAATTAAATGCTCTTACGTTCTCTCGCAAAAGTTTAGCATTCCCCGAAAAATTTTATTTTCGGTTAGCAAAAGTTTTGTGTTCCCCTGAGAAACATTGTATTCTCTTCACAAAGATTTTGTGTTCCCCCAAAGACAAAGTTTCTAGGGAAATGCAAGATTTTTGTGAGACAATGTAAAAGCATTGAAATATAATTTTACCTCCCATCTCATATTTTGCCATGTTCACTCGTAAAGAACTCAAAAGTTTTGCGAGCTAACGCAAAGTTTCTCAAGGGAACGCAAAACATTTGCAGGACAATGCAAAGGCATTGAAATACATATTTTTTTTTCATCACCTTCGACTCCATAGGCTCGGGTCCTGAAGTCGAGCTGCTCACTTCTAAATGTAATGGCAAGCTCACAATTCACTATTTATGTTCTTCAAACGAGTTACAGGATTGTGTTAAATAATGATGATAAGGAACAGACGTGTTCATGCTAGTGCAAGTTAAAGTCTATAATCCTAATATTCCTTTGTTTTTTTCTTAATGCTATAGGTTAGTTTTGCTGTTGCAAGACAATTAATTTAAAATATTTATAATACTATATTATTTCAACAATTTTTTCGAAAGTCACACGTATCTAAAGGAAAGTATATGATGTTTTATCTTTGATAAATGTTTTTCTCTTTGTAAATGACACTCAATAGGAAGTCGCAAGTCAAAGTTTCCATCTCTTGTTAGTTACGTTTGCCTAAGCACACATTACTAATGATGGATGCTGTGTCTTAAATGTGCCATTTCCAAAGATCTTAACAAGTCCTTGAAATATTGAGCTTTTGAAATTATCTGAAAGGCTAAAAAGTTCCAGACAAAAGTTCCAGACTGAAGTCTAGCCAAGCCGCTTTCATTAAACGAATTAGCATGCACATTCAAACAAATGCCCCAGTACTTCTCAATTACCAGAGAATATAATGAAAAACTGGGCTGTGGAGATCTGACATGCAGTCAGTCAGTTTGACAACACGTCCGTTTATGAACATTTCTATAATGGACATAGTAAAAAAAAAAAGAACAGGGCAAGGAATTCTGAAAAAAGTCAGAGAGCGAGAGTTCCCACAACTCTGCTTTATTAGATTCTGTGAGATTACGCGGCTGTTGTATTAAATCTGTTTTTTATGAGCGTGATGGAGAAATGCCTCTCTGGGGTTCTTTAATGGTGACAGATGTGAGTCCTGCAGAGTTCTTCCCCCCGTCTCTCCATCCCTCTGTTCATCACCTTAATGTGTTGTAGCTCCCTCTCCTCCTCCTGCAGGACCTCCAACTGTTTTAACACCGATTCTTGCTGAAACTCGGCTCTCTCCATCTAAAAGCAGAGAGAAAGTGAGATGATGCAGTAGATGTGACTGGTATTGATTTCAGCCTGTAAGCATGTACGAGAGCATTTCAGCATCTAGCAAGAACAGAAATTCCCTTAAAGCTCAAGTCTGATCTGAACCCGGTCAAAGTTCAAGGATGCAGCAGTGCTGTGATTTGAGTGCTGCAGGGGTAGATAGGTAGGAAGACGAAAAAACCTGTTTACGCTGACAGCGACTTAAAGTGAAGACGTGACAAGAAACCGTCAATTGTAACAGCGATGTGGGCATGTCCAGCAACTCAACAATGTTGAGAAAAGTATGGCTTTATGCAAATGAACAGCAATAATTTATGAAAACAATTCAGTGGCTATCAATGGTAGCGAAGACTTGTGGTCCTATTTTAACGATCTAAGCGTATGGCGCAGGTGCACTTAGGGTGTGTCCGAATCCACTTTTGCTAGTTTAACGACGGAAAAAATGGATGATGCGCCAGGCGCATGGTCCAAAAGGGTTGCACCTAGTCTCTTAAAGTATTAGTTCACTTTAAAATGAAAATTACCCCAAGATTTACTCACCCTCAATCCATCCTAGGTGTATATGACTTTCTTCTTTCTGATGAACACAATCGGAGTTATATTAATAAATATCCTGATGCATCCAAGCTTTATAATGGTAGTGAATGGGACCAGTGAGTTTGAAGCTCAAGAAAGTGCATCCATCCATTATAAACATACTCCAAACAGCTCTGGGGGGGTTAATAAAGGCCTTCTGAAGTGAAGCGATGCATTTGTGTTATAAAAATATCCATATTTAAAAGTTATAAAGTAAAATATCTAGCTTCCGCCAGACCGCCTACCATATTCAACTTACAAAAACTGACATCGCGTCAGTTCCGCTTTTTTCATAAGTTGAATACGGAAGGCATAGGGCATAGTGTAAGCGTTTGGAACTGCAAGAGGTCTGGCGGAAGCTAGATATTTTACTTTATAACTTGTTAAATATGGATATTTTTCCTACACAAACGCATCTCTTTGCTTCAGAGGGCCTTTATTAAGCCCCCGGAGCCATGTGGAGTACGTTTCCAAAGCTTGGATGCGTCAGTATATTTATTAATATAACTCCGATTGTGTTCATCAGAAAGAAAAAAATCATATATACCTAGGATGGCTTGAGGGTGAGTAAATCTTGGGGTAATTTTCATTTTAAAGTGAACTAATTCTTTAATGAGTCATGGGTGTGTTGTGGGCGTAACGTGCAATTAACCAATCAGAGTGTCATCTCCCATTCCCTTTAAAAGTCAGGTGCGCTTGCACCATGGCGGATTGCTATTTACATGGCGGAATATAGACCCCCTCAACCTGACGAGTCAGTTTAAATACATGTGTGTATTGCCACGATTGGTCAAATAATTAACCAATTTCATTTGTCATTACTGCAAATAGGCAATTCTGATACATGCAATGACTACCTATTATGACATGTAGGCATTTTTATCTTTATGTACACAATAATAATCTTTTGCATTGTATTCCTTTTATTTTTAATATTTGGCATGTTTGTGTGCTGCTGCGCTTCCCTGTATGCGCATTGTGCACCCACCTATGGGCGCATATTACTAACTAGGGCTGGGTATTGACACAATTTTCATGATTTGATTCGATTACTATTCACATGCTTTCGATTCGATATCGATTATTTTGGATGAAGTATTTCAGTTACAGTACATGGCAAATTTTCTAGAGGAAAAAAATCTCTTAACTAATGCTGTAAACTACACATGTAAGTCAGTTGGTACTACTATAATAATATTGAAGGTTAAATTATCTTATTTATATACACTTAAATTACACTCAATGATGTTTTTATTATAAATAAAGTTTAGAATTACATAATCATATTTCTACTCCAATTCTTTTTTTTGAAATATAAACATTTAAATGGCGGCTGTCATAACTGATTTATTCAAACATGCATTTAAAAAAAAAAAAAAAAAAAAAAAAAAAAAAAACATCTTTTTTTTATAAANAGCGCTTTACATATTGAAGGGGGAATCTCCTCAACCACCACCAATGTGCAGCATCCACCTGGATGATGCGACGGCAGCCATATTGCACCAGAACGCCCACCACACATCAGCTTATTGGTGGAGAGGAGACAGAGTGATGAACCAATCAGTGTATGGGGATGATTAGGAGGCCATGTTGGACAGAGGCCAATTGGCAAATATGGCCAGGATGTCGGGGTTACACCCCTACTCTTTTCGAAGGACATCCTGGGATTTTTAATGACCACAGAGAGTCAGGACCTCGGTTTAACGTCTCATCCGAAGGACTGTGCTTTTTGACAGTATAGTGTCCCCATCACTATACTGGGGCATTCGGACCCACACAGACCACAGGGTGAGCACCCCCTGCTGGCCTCACTAATACCTCTTCCAGCAGCAACCTAGTTTTCCCAGGAGGTCTCCCATCCAGGTACTAACCAGGCTCAGCCCTGCTTAGCTTCAGTGGGCAACCAGTCTTGGGCTACAGGGTGATATGGCTGCTGGCTAAATATTGAAGAACATTAAAAAGTATAATGAATATGTAACGGTGGATAGCTATATTTATCAGAATGTTGCTTTGTAGAGTACACTTTTCTAGCTGACTAATGAGTTTATGGTCATTGAATAT
This sequence comes from Anabarilius grahami, assembly GCA_003731715.1. Lineage (NCBI taxonomy): Eukaryota > Metazoa > Chordata > Actinopteri > Cypriniformes > Xenocyprididae > Anabarilius > Anabarilius grahami. Next base: position 3,316,886 of record RJVU01007007.1, read on the forward strand.
GTTTTTCTGAGGTAAATGTGACGTACCGTGACATTGTTTACAAGCTGTTTTATTGACGTCTTTCCGAGGTTGAAACACTGATTGAGCTATTACACGAGACGAGACATGATACGGATTTTGGTAAGTTGTACTGTATATTTTAACGTACCTTCAGATGTTTAGTCATGTTTATTTCGCGCTGTAACTGGTATTAAAGCGGAGAGGATGTTCACATGCGCTCGTGCTGCCGCTTCTCTTTAACTGAGGCGCTAAAGCGATCTGTCACGACACATTAAACAGCGCCAAAACGGTATTTATTTTTTGAATCTCATAATAAGATGGACGTCATTTGAAATCTGAGACTTTGCTTCATATGAAAAGTAACAAAGCACAAAGATTATTGCGATTTATTGGATGGGAGGCGCTACATATTCTGCTCATTCATCAGCTGAAAACAGACTAGACTAATCGATTCTTGGGATTCTTGGGGGGGTTAAGAGTGCAAACTCACCATCATTTGCTTCATGTTGCTGTGTTCTTCTGGTTCTCTGGCTGCATTATTGTCCTTATGGACAATCTCCACTCGGATGTCATTTTTAGCAGATACAACCCCTTTGAGATCTGGCAGAAATCATTCTGATTAGCCACAGTGACGCAAGCCACACAATATCCTACAGACATGATTCTGAGTATCCCTTTACAGACACGTGAATGTGCAGCACTCGCTGGTGAACAACATGCAGGTATACTTTCCCTGAACCTGGCTGCTAATTTGAAAGAGGTGACAGAAGGGCTTACTTTCACTTTTTAATGTGCCGGAGAGCTCTCGCTGCCGAGAGGAGAGTGACACTGGGAGTGATGACATCACCAGGTGCATGTCCTCTGTGGTGCACGGTCACAACATGCAAAGAAAGAAATATCACTTGTTAAAAAATGAGGTCGTTACAGTCCCGGCCAGATAAAGCCCGGCTGCTGCTGGTAAGGAGCCGGAGCTTACCGCTAATGGAGGCAATTTGCGAAAGGAAAGATAAGACAATAAAGACCTCAGATAGACTAAGACGTGAGTAAGGTGCGGGTGTGCTCTTATCATTGCGTGGTACAGTGTTGAGGAAGCTACTCAGAAAATGTGGCTAGCCGAGTTGCAAGCTACTGGAACCTTAAAGGAGTTCAACTACTGTCAAGCCTCCCATTTGAACAGTTGTAGCTGCATTACAGGTTAAAGTAGCTAACTACCCTGAACTAATCATGCAATTTCGATTTAATACTATCACTATATATATATATATATATATATCAAAAGTTTACATACCCCTTGCAGAATTTGCAAAATTTGAATTATTTTAACAAAATAAGAGGCATCATACAAAATGATTTTGAAATCCAACTTCTCACACTGAGGACAATTGAGGGACTCAAACACAAGTATTAAAAAAGGTTCAAACATTCACTGATGCTCCAGAAGGAAACATGATGCATTAAGAGCCGGGGGTGAAAACTTTTGAACAGGATGAAGATGTCCAAAATTTTCTTATTTTGTTTGAATATCATATTTTTTCATTTAGTACTGCCCTTCGGAAGCAACAGAAGATACTTGCATGTTTCCCGGAAGACAAAGTACAATTTACCTTGATCTTCAAATTCAAAAAGTTTTCACCCCCCGGCTCTTAATGCATCGTGTTTCCTTCTGGAGCATCAGTGAATATTTGAACCTTTTTTAATAGTTGAGTTTGAGTCCGTCAATTGTCCTCAGTGTGAAAAGATGGATCTCAAAATCATACAGTCACTGCTGGAAAGGGTTCATAAATGCAAAAAAATGCTGGAAAACTGAAGAATCTGCAGGACCTGGAGGATTTTTCTGAAGAACGTTGAGCAGTTTCACTGCTCAGGACAAACAAGGTGAAGAACCATCACAAAACAAAACAGCCATGGATCATCCAGGTAACGACACACAGTATTAAGAATCAAGGGTATGTAAATTTTTGAGCAGGGTCATTTTTATAAATTCAGCTATTTTTTTCTTGTGGACTAAATTCAGGACAGTACTACATTTAGCAGATTCTGCAAGGGATTCACAAACTATCAAGCAGCACTGTATATATAATGATAATATTAAATTGAAATGTACAGATAAAATGTACACTAAATGCAATTATTAAAACTAAAACACTACATAATTTATATAACTGAGTAAAAAACACAGTGATAAACAACAAAGTATTTTTATTATTTATTTAATTTATTTATTTATTTATTTCAGACTTCCCAGGAGAGTTTGTTTGGCTTTGTACAATATAATATAAAAAGAGCGATGTAGTGTTTTGTCACGCTACGCTGCTAATTGTTGGAAAAACAACTTATTATTGGAAAACAACACTAATTTGACAACATCTGAGCTGCCGTCATGCTACAGGAAAATGTAGTTAAGCAGTGTTCCTATTAATTAGCTTCTTTCCAACACTGTGTGGATAAAGTTGTGCTACATTGTGCAATACTGCATTACAAGTTGAGTCTAAAAACGGTGGGTGTCTCAGTGGACGTGCGGGGCGAGTCGCCTCTGTGTTTCTGTCTCTGTAGAAACAACGAGCTCACTTACTCCTCTGCAGTCGAGCGCAGCAGAAAGCCCCCAGGGTCCCAATGAGGACGATGAGAGCCAGGAAAGCTCCCACTGCAACCCCGATGATGACGGCCAAGCGCAAAGACCCTAAGGAGAACACAGAACCACTGGGATCATCAGACAACCAGTGACAGAACGTAGAACAGTCCAGATCAGGAGCCTGTTTGTCACTTGAGGAGACATAATGAAGTCGAGTTCCAAGAGTCTTCGATTAAATCCTACGGGGATGAGCTGACCTCTTTGAATAACTCAGCTCTGCACCTTGGGAGCCGGCTTTACTAGAGGAAAATGGGCCAGTATTTGAATAAAAAATACCATCTAATTTCATTTAAATATTTCAAAGAAATCATAAAGGCGAGTAAAAAGGATTAGGGCTGTTTAAATTAGATCACAAATGGAAGTTCTGAATATGTCGGAATTCCATTAAGGAAATCCACACATTTAAGTTGGTGACATTTACCTGAATAAACAGACTATGATCCAGTCTTTGCCCTAATGCTCTGAAAAATCAAGTCAGGGCACTTAAGCACTGCGAGACATGAGTAAAAACATAATTGATTATTACCTTGCTCTTTGAGACGAATGATCTCGGTGTCAGAGCCGAAACTGTTCCATGCGGTGCAGTTGTAGATAGTTTGGAAGTCAGCAGGAACGATGTTGCTCATGGTGAGGGTGGAGATGACGCCTTCCTCTGTGCTCACGGTCTCCACGGTATAACGGCCCGATGTTCCTGATTCCAGCACTGTTTCTTTCCACGACCATGCCTGCATAAAATATACACACAAAAATTTTAAAATTCAGTAAATAACACTGAAAAATAAAGAAATATTGTATTATTTTGTTTGGTTTACTTACTATTTCAAAGTTCTTACAACTTTTAGGAACACAAGTAAAGCATTTCAGTGCAGTTTTGCAGTTACAAAATAATGTTTTTTAAAGTTGAGCCCACAAGCACAGCAGGTCAGTTGGATTAATGCACTTTTTAGTTCAAATAGACCTAGACTGAAAAAATGCTTTTGCGGTTCAGTCCATTCTAGCTCTTCCCAGCATGCATCGGGACATGAATAATTAATATGGTTGCACTGTCTGACGGTTTGCCAATTTGATTTACACTCGTTGTCCTGTGATGTCAGGAGAAGTTTGTTCCTCGATTTAAAGTGATTGATTGTTTCATGCACCAAGTGTTGAAGGTCTGTGTGTGGTGGTATTTCACAAATGTTTTTTAGTTTTTTTGCCTCGTGAGTGGTCATGTGATGTTTTCAATAGTTTTGGACAACAAGCACTTTAATCTTTGTCACATTCACTTAAAAAATGAGCTTTAAGCACATAATTAAAGGTGCAATATGTAAGAATTCGGCAGTAAAATATACAAAAACCACTAGGCCAGTGTTATATATTTTGTTCACTTGAGTAATTACAATATCCTAAATGTTTGCAACTATTTGGAAATCGTGAGAAAATTGCGATTTTAACCAAGGCTCCGGGACGTGTGAGGAGTCACCTGTCAATTGCGCCATACCCGTGTTACCCTCGGTTTCCCTTTTTTTATTTCTGTAGAAACCATGGAAACACCAAAGACGCTTTAATATATTACATGTTTTAATATTATTGTTATATAGCTCAACACATTTAGTCTAATTGTTTAAATCAAATTGTCTTGATTTTTTGCGAGTACCATGCTTTACCATGCCTCAGAGAAAAACACTATTTTGTCAAGTAGCTATTATAACAATCAGATGCAGCTTTATTTTTAGTAACAGTAATACAGCATTTTCTCCATCATACAATACGTTTTAAAATTAATTACAAGCCATTTATCAACACAAGCCATCCAGCATTTATTATATTCTAAAATCGATCTAGCTTACTGCAGTGTGCAACAAGTGTCTCAGAGCAGCCGCCGAGCGAACGTACAGAGCAACATTATAACTTCATTTTCAACACACTCAAATGTATCTAATATGATAAACAGAGCTGCGTTACCTCATACTCATGATCGGAAAAGCGGTGCCGGCGACTGAGGCATAATAAAAGTTGCGCTGCTCGTGAGGAGTGTGTTGCGCAATCGCACAATTTTTTTTACAGTGCACACATACACCCACACAGATACAGTTTGTGAGACGAGTTCTGTTAAAGTGACTCAAACCACTGAAATAAACCCAAACACTCAAGCGATAAGTCATGTTTAATAGATCTTCATTGCTTTAAAAGATCGGTTTAATATGTTTAAGTCTAAAAGCATTAAACGGTAGTTTGGTAGTCTCAAGTAGACAGACTGTGGACTGTCTTGTCCACTTATTCTGGCACAGAACTGTCCACTTTTTCAAAAAGGAACCATGTGACCAACATGTAACGTGACCAACCATGGTCCAGTTTTTACTTTTAGGGACAGATAAATATAAAATCAGACATAAGTCTCAGAACAAACCTGATTATACAAATAAATAGATTATTATAGTGCCATTCAAAATCTTTGGGGTTAGTAGGATTTTTGAAAGACTTCTAAATGTCTCTGATGCTGATCAAAAATACAGTGTAACAGTAATACTGTGAAATATTATTAACATTTAAAATAACTGTTTTCTGTTGAATATATGTTAAAATGTAATTTATTCCTGTGATGCAAAGCTGAATTTTTCATCATCATTGCTCCAGATTTCCGTGTCACATGATCCTTCAGAAATCATTCTTATATGCTGATTTGGTAACATTTCTTATTACTGAAAAATATTTTTGCAGAAACCATCGCATGGTATATTTGTAGCAATAGCCAACAATACATTGTATGGGTCAAAATTATCGATTTTTCTTTTATGCCAAAAATCAGTAGGATATTATGTAAAGATCATGTTCCATGAAGATATTTTGTACATTTCCTACTGTAAATGTATCAAACATTTATTCCTGTAAGTAATATGACTTCATTTGGACAACTTTAAAGGCAATTTTCTCAATATTTTGATTTTTTTGCACCCTCAGATTCCAGATTTTCAAATAGTTGTATCTCGGCCAAATATTGTCCTATACTAACAAGCCATACATCAATGAAAAGCTTTTTTATTCAGCTTCCATGACGTATAAATTTCAATTTCAATAAATTGACCCTGTGGTCCAGGGTCACATATATATTTTTGTCTTTGTCACTTTTGATCAATTTAATGCACCCTTGCTTAACAAAAGTATTCATTTATTAAAATATCTTACTGACCCCAACCTTTTACTGTATATAAATATTATAACTATAAACATTTTAATAGCATAATTTAGTTATATTAAAATATTAAATGAGAAACAATATAATATTGATTTTAATAATGAAGACATAAAAAACTGATTTGAATATTACTGACATGATTCAGAAATATTTGACCACTAAATACACAGAATGAATAATAAATGGAAAGGTGGATATAAACAAAGCTGAATATATAAGTAAATATACATTAATATACAAATATCATTATTATAAAATATTTAATATCACATTTGATAAAAATTATAATAATATTAGATTTTTATAATACTACAAGTAAGTGGAGATGAAGTATTGATTTAAAATTCTTAAAATGATTCATAATTATTTGATCACTGAATCCATAGATTGATAGATGGATAGATAGATAGATAGATAGATAGATAGGACTCACAATGCGGTCCGGAGGAGGAGTGCTGCGGATGAAGCACTTGATCTGGCCCTTCTCCCCGTACAGAGCCTGCTGCGTCTGTGTGCTGGAGATGGTGGGAGGCCCTGAAACAAACAACAGACTGTCAAGCTTCCTATCTGACAGCTGAACCGCCTGCACACCACATCAGCACACATCCTCCCTGAGAACAGAGATGACAGGACATACGCTGCTGTTTTCATTATCTCCAATCTGTTTTTGATTATCCTCTATCTTAAGATGAGGAGTTAGAGTAAAGAATCAAGGACAAACTTTTACATGTGGTATTTCACTGCTTCTTATTCACTGACCGCTCGCAATTAAGTTCATAATAACCAGCCTCTAAATGCCCAGTGAGAATTTAAATGAAGTCATTGTCATTCTTTTCAGAACAAACATGCTTCCTTTCTATTTAAATTAGGCTCATTATAGATTGTGCCTAAACTCTGTGGTGGCACAGTTATCAATGCACTATTATGGTAAGCGCAGTTTCCTTTCAAAGAGATGTTCATGCACATTTTCCATTGATCACTGCATTCATCAAACGATGATCAAATGATGGAAAAGAGACACACATATAACTAGGCGCATATCCAGACAAGATGAGATTTAGGTATCTGAATTGTAGATTTTGTGGCCACATTCACGCCGTTACCAGATTTGCATATTTTTCCAGTGAATAAGGCACTTAAAGAAAAAGAGAGAATACAGTAGCCACAAATTCACTTTTAGTGAATTGTATTGTTAAACACTTAATACTTTACCCTCGTACAGCTTAAAGTATAGCAATGTAACGGAAGTAGCGACAGATAATTTCTTTTGCATTGTGACGTACATTCGAATAAAAGGGATTATCAAAAAAGAAGAAAAAAGAAAGGTGGTGCTTGATTAGGTGGACTTGATTAGATTACTAGAGAGAAGTCTGACATTTCACATTTTGTTAAAAAATTAATGTAAAAAAATTACAAAATGAAACATGCATTAGTGCTGTCAAATCGATTAATCACGATTAATCGCACCTAACATAAAAGTTTATATATATATATATATGGCAGTCGTGGCCAAATGGTTAGAGAGTCGGACTTGTAACCCAAAGGTTTACACACACACACACACACACACAGGTTTGTTTTGCTATCTTAGTGGGGACTCTCCATAGGCGTAATGGTTTTTATACTGTACAAACTGTATATTCTA